>OY282513.1:39235084-39467584 GCA_958296145.1 Hydrotaea cyrtoneurina
GACGGGAATTTCACATGATGAATCTTTTAAATCGTTAACTGAATCATTTGATGCATTGCAAACAATACATGTGCCCAAGTCGGCAAGAAGTCCACTATTAAATGCGGGGTGCTCTGCAAAATTGTTGTGCATGCGTATGATACACTTGGTTTGACTCGCTGTATCTGTCAATTTGGAGTTTTGAGGTATTTTTTGGTCATTGCAACTGTAACCTTAAAGAAAAGGCAATTTGCTTATACAGGGTTTTCCAACAAGAGGTGTTATTTTGGTATTCAAAGAAAAATTGATTTTTTTTAAAATAAATGATCAAATGTTTATTTCATAATAAAGAGGAAGGTCGGCGGTTAATAATGAAAAACAACATCAGCCAAATGGCCGCCACGACCACGCTTACAGGACCATATCCTTTTCATGAAATTCTCCATAACAAAATCGCAAAGTGGATAGCCTCACGAATTCTATCTTTGAGGTCTTGTTGGCGTAAACCTTACCTTTCACGTGGCCCCAAAGGAAGGAGTCGCAAGGTGTTACATCACAAGATCTCGGTGGCCAATTTTATTCTTCACATCACTAACTTGTCCCAAAAGCTCGAATTCCACCAATTTCTGTATTGCGGTGCGACAAGGTGCTTCACGACGACCCAAAAATGTTTTTTTTTTGCGAAGATTTTCATCATTTTTTAATAATTTCAATGCGTTGTTGAAGCATGTATCGTTTAATTTTTAGTAGTGGCGTAGTTTCTACTGGTCAAATGTCAAAGAATAAAAGATTAAAAAGTGACAGCTACCGAAATACCGGGTGATTCAAAATAACACCTCTTGTTGGAAAACCCTGTATTACCTCAATTTTTTTTTAATAAAGTTGTTACTGACTTTTTGGCGTTAACAAAAAAAGAATATTTTCCTCAAATTAACCGATGCCAACACATTTTGGCCATAGCACCGGGAAATGAACTCCGATTGAGATTGGAAAAAGGACATTTTCTCAAGCATTTTCATAACCTTTCATGAGAAGCAAAAAAACGCTGAATTTCGCCAATAAAATTGTAAATTTTCGATATTGAAGAGTTTTAGGTCATTTCACAAGAATTAATCAAAAACGCGATTTTGGCTTTTTTGATATTTGTTGTTTTTGGGTTTTAGGTGACAATATATAGAAAGAAGAAAAAGTACAACGGCAGGTCGGTACTACTATAGCATGAGCCGATCCTCGGATTCTGCATAGTGTATCTTCGGCCGACGCATCATTTCTCTCCATTTGAGAACAACTAAAACTCTGATCATTTAGCTTACATTCGAGTATCACAATACTCTTAACCAAACGGAATTTCTAAAATATGAATTCATATACAAAAAGTCGAAGCTTCAAATAATCTTGTTAAAAAGAAAATATTATCACGCACCCTCGGTCATAAGTGACCAACTTTGATTCTCGGACAAAGCAATTCGAAGTACGCCAGACATTTGTATAGAAAAAGACAATCGTGAAAATCATTACTTTTGACAATGATCTCAGACTGCTTTCAATTTCATGGTGCCAAAAATGGCAAATTAAAAAATAAATAAATGTTTATTCATTCCCTACAAAAATTGAGAAAATGTTGCATTTTTGTAATCAAAACTTTAAAAGTAGAACGATTTAAATCAATATAGGCTTGCATCTTTTAAGCAACCAGATCTTTTGAAATAAATTGCATGGAGGGTTTGTAGAGAATGAGTAGACTTTTTTAAAATGAAGCTTGAGAATTTTGTAAATTTTCTGCTTGATTTAATTTGTTTTTACTCGTATGTATGTATATACGAGTATATCTAAAACTGCGCTTCAGCTTTATCATTTTCTAACAAACCTCGCAATTATATTCAACGTATTTTATTTTTATCAAACAAATAACGTTTCCCATTTGGGTTTCGTTTTTAAAATACATACAGAATAGTTTGTGTTTTTGTGTTCGGAATTGAAAGTATTTGATATAACACGACACTGAGAGCTGATAAGAAATGGAACCAGCAAAACAACAAAGCCACACTTTTAGATTGGATTTGAATGGTGTTTTTTTTTTTTTTTTTTTGTGAATAGCTTAAGATTGGAAATCCCAGAATGCGCAATGTGATGTTAGTTTTAAAACAAATACCGCAACGTATACAAGTCTCAAAAAAACAATTGAAAATTATGAAACAGTTTAAAATCTGTTTGATCCTGCTCGGGATTTTCGCTATATATGCTAGCCAAGCTGCCAGCATAAAGCGTCGGAATGCTGTGAACGATATAGACGGCGATGGCATTGACGATGATGTCGACGATGACATTGATGGTGAGTCCACGGAGGTGATGGAGACATCTGATACTGTGGAAAATATGGATAACGGAGATGATGAGAAGAAGGATTTAGAAATTGTATCCATCAAAGCCCGTGTCATAACCTTGAATAGCAATTTGTGTCGTGAGCTGTCGCGCTACCATCCCCACTATCCCAAGTGTCAGCTGTATTGTGAGAATTTGAAACACTGGATGGGCATGTGCCGTGGTGATACCTGCAATTGTTATTCGTAGGATGTGCTGAACAACTACAATACGAGCAGATTTCGTTCCGACAACAACTACAACGAAAATAATTTAAATCTTATGTGTATGTGAATGTTTATTTTTAATTTGTGTACAATCATTTTTCATATGTTTAAGTAAAGACGGGCATGACAAAAAAAAAAATGAAATAACAAAGTTGTGTGTCCTGTATTCGATGCGATGGCAGCACAGTGTTCCTAAATGGCATATATATCTGATGAATTTGTAAAACATAGATTGTGAAAATTGGCAAATTGGGACACATTCCGGGCATCCGAGGAAACTATATATGGATGACAACAATAATTTTTTACTATCACTAAAAGTAAGTTGACTCGAATTCCTACGTAATTCATTAGTTGTTCTTGTTATCAAATAAAAGCAATGATTGTCAGCGAAGATGTAAGGATTGGCGTAATTTGTGTGGGACTATACAAAAACATGAAATGTTAGGATTTAATTTCACAACGTGACAAATAACATCTAGAATGAATTTAATGTGTGTCCTCTAGAGCAGCAAATCGGGACAGTTGTTTTATATGGGAGCTACGTCAGAACACGGGCTGATTTTGTACAGTTGGTGATTCGATCGATCATAATGAAACGTACTACAATAGGCGGTGACTTTATATATTGGCTTCTAGAGCAGTAGGATTTAAATCGGGACTGATCTTTTCCATAGCCAATCAGTCAATTTTTATAGCGACTGTTCTTAGATCAAAGAATAAATTCTGCCAAATTTCATTAGCCCTGCAACAGTAACGATATTTTTTATTGTTAATCCAATTTTAAGTTTTTATTTAAATTTCATTAAAATAGTACAGGATAAAAAACTACTGGATATTTTCTCAATTTTTTTTTTTTTGAAAGTACAATCCTTCCGGTTAATAATGGAAAATAATTTCATTCAAATGGCTGCCTCGGCTGGCCATGCAGTAGCCTAACGACATCAGCTCTGCGGCTGATAATGCAATCTTCAAAAACAGGGAGCAAAACAACGAGTGTAGCTTCGGCTGTGTGGCACGTAGCGCCGTCCTGTTGAAACCAAATGTGGCCAATATCCTCCTCTTCATTTTTTGTAAACAAAAATTCGTTCAACATGGCCCGATAACGAAAACCCTTTACATGTGTTAATTAAGGCTTCAAATGAGTTCATTTAAAACAATCTTCAATCAAAGCAAACATTTCCAATAACTTTACTTAATTTGATATAATTTGTGTTTTTATCGTCATTCGTATCCAGGAATCACTTAAGATCTTGTATCAAACATGTTTTCCATTACTTTTTAAGTAAATTGAGCTTAGTCGCTCAGGCTTGAGTAGGTATTACCAAACAACATATTATCTTATATCTGGTGATATGGAGAGAACTTCGATGAAGAAAGAAATGGTAACGACGACTGACCACGGGAGATCAGGCGCATGGATTGTAATCTTATACATTTGGGTAGAGATTTTCATGAGCGTCGATTGTAATCTGATAAATTTTGTTAGGGCTTTTTCTGGTGATTCGCGTTGTCTTTGAATTCTATATAAAGTGGCAACCTAGTGTCATAATGTCATTGTAGTCTGACACGCAGATTGATACAATAACTGAAATTAACAAATTGGATTGCAAATCCGTGAAAAAAATACGATTAGCCTAATTCAGTCTCTAAAGCGTTCATACTTTTTTTTTAAGAAAAATCTTCTGTAAATAACTTCTGTCAGATAACTTTTTAAAATAACCGAAAAAATTATTTTAAATAATAATTTTCAACTCCTTCAATTGAAAAAATACGATTAGCCTAATTCCGCCTCTAAAGCGTTTGAAAATTAATTCGTATTTTTTTTATACAAAAATCATCTATAAACTGGGGAACAACGGCAGACAAATTCTTAAAGTTGTATTCTAAAATATAAGTTTTTTTTTTGGATTCTCAAGTCATAATGACATTCGCAATTTCCGATTCGGCATGTTTTCAACTGAATCTTCTTTTGTATTTGTAATAACTCGGTATTACAAATTAAAATGGAAAACAGTAGGGAAGTCCTATTTCGGGACTTTCTTGACTATATCTAACATTATAGGTTGTTTTCCGGCATAATGTCCTTCTGGTGCGTACTTTAAATGAACTGATCCAATCAATTTCGGGGTTGTCCATTAAATTGATGTATTGGGAACACGATTGACGTGTAACATGTCACTGTAATACAATAACATATAATATTAGAAATGTAAATAAAATCTAAAGTAATTATACGAAAATGAATCTCCCGATTTACACGATAGATACGTTCCTAAGGAAATCGTGTAAATAGAAGTTTGATGAAATGATTATGTGAAAAATCGTGTATATCGACAATGCAGGCGGAATCGCGTATCGTGTAGTAGTAGTGGTTCGAAACCAGGTAAGACCTTTAAACATATGTATCTCAGCGACTGCTTCCTAAATGCTGGCGTCTTTAAGAGTAAGACAGTAATCTCTAAGTCATGTAAAAACTTCTCTAGACAAAGCATAAGCTGTTCGGAGCGGGCGTTGAAAAGTAGGTCCCGATCAGTGAGTATAGAAATTATATTGTACACAGCTCACTGATTCGACTGAAGTTCCCCGACAGTCCCTTAATGAAATGTAAAGGGAAATATGCAAGAAATGATATAATGCGACACACAGCGGCCTAGAAACTAACTAAAATGATATGCTGACTCCAGAATGCTTGTTTTTAGTGTCAATTAAAAATGCATTTTATTTCCAAAGTTAAGGTAAGACCGCATTAGATAGTCGAATGAGTTATTGAAGGCCAAAATATGTGTACATATGTATAATAAAACTCTTAAAAAATCCTGTATATCGATTAAGTCTCTTAATTTACACGAAATCCAAAAAAGTCGTGTAAAAGTGAAAAAGTATCATGCAAATCGAGGGATAAGTGTAGTCAGTAAACCCCAACATGGGCAGTAAACCATTAAGCTATGTGAGCAATCTACGAAAAAATGAATTCCAGGCGTGTCAACGCCGACAATGCGTTATCTCCAATTTTGCACAATTACTTTAGCATACTTGCACACTTAATTTGGTGGTTTTATGGCTACCGGAAGTACAAAAATATGCAGCGTATGAATAACAGTTCCATTGTGACCGACCGTACATTAAAAACAATTATTTTTGTAAGTATAATAAAAAGTCCACAAATGACCTCATGCTTGAGCAGTTTCACTGATGCTGACACTTTGCAATTCTTAGACATTCATGTATATCTGTATCTGCAAAACATTTAATATATTTCTAAAATAGAAATACTCAGCCAGAGATCGTCACATTCAACACTGCATTGAAGGTCGTAATAAGAAAATATTTGCAAATCATTATAAACTTTGTAATACTTATCAGACATTTTATGTAATTCATTCTTGTGTACATACACGAATGGGGTGGTCCTTAATTAGAGGGAAAAACACAAAGCATGAGAAATCTTCAACATATAACATTCGTGAGTTCATAGTCGAACTATAGGTAGTCATAGTCAAAAGTTATTGCCGATTTTCATGCGTTTCAAATATATGTAGTTATAGTCAAAAGTTATTGCCGATTTTCCCATGATATTTGAACACTATACCCTGATCATAAACTGGAACACATTTATACTTCTTGTTTTCGGGCCACTCTAATGTATGCCCGTGTGTGATTGTGTTTCCCACACAAATATAAATATTGAAGCAACTCTCTCTCTCTCTTACTCATATGTGAGTCAATTTATATAAAATAAACCGGCTGCTTAAAAATAAATCGAAAAAGGCCACGCGTGGTACATTTGATTACATCATTCGGTGATGACCCATAGGCTTACTCTCGGGACTTATTGACCTGAACATTGCTTAGCTGCATTCACAGTAAAACATTCAAACTTCTCTACGATGGGACGGCCGGGTGTAATATGTAAGATGTGCGACTGACATATAGGAAACCCAGGTTTGCATGCCGCCGATTTGACGATTAAGAGAGTAATCTTCAAGCGATGTAAAATTTCCCATGAAAAGCAATTAAAACAGTGATATCGGGCCTAACCCATGGATTTGAGAGAAGTTCCACAACGGTTCCTAACTAAGAAGTTATCCCAAAGCTTCCTGGACTTCATTCGTTCTACCGATGAAACCAGCGTACAATGACAACACATGGAATCACAAAGACCGTCGAATTGTTTTTATGGAAACGGCGATAACGAATGTGGACTGCCAATCAGTAAGATGAGGACAGAAAGTCTAAAGATCGAACTGTCGACTTTATGTTGCAACTATATAGCCCTTCTTCGGCTAATCCCCGGGTTCCTGGGGCCTGGAGTTACTACCACTTCGGTTACTAAAACTGACCAGAGGTTATTCCGATGTAACAGGTGGTTTCTCAAGACCTCACTCTGTCATTACAAATCATAAAATCAGTGTTGGGTGTTCGTTCGGGAATAGTCTAAGTTCATGGTTGCCGTTCACTGATATCGAACGTAAGTTGTAGCATTTATTTCCCTTAACATTCCGTAAATGAACAGACGAGAAATTTCGACGATATTATTTGTGTACTCACTGTGACCGGTCTCTACTGTTGAAACAAGGCTCCGAAAGGCGTAAAGTCGCCGAGGTTGAACCAGTATAGGATGTTGATACCTGGTTTTATTGTGTAATAGTCGCCATACCCCGGACGACCGTGGATTCAAGCTTCTATCCACTTGTAGAAAGTCACCTGGGCTTAGAAGTGTTTGTACGTTAAAACAAGTGAGAATGTTTCAGTCGGGTAATCTGTCTTACCTAAACTCAAAGCAACCGATTTCCCAAAGTAGGCGTAATGGGGGCACCACTTTCGGACTGTACATATCGTTCATTTACTGCAATAGTGTCACAACTCGATATGCGATATGAGAATTCAAGAAAAATATTAATTTGCAAAGTTGGTGAATAGTACCTTTGTATGGAAGGTAGACGAGAAGAAAACATTGTCAAATTAAAGCGTTACTAAATACTGAGTTTGGTATAGAAGTTGCTAGAAAGGGCGCATTGATACCAAATATACTATTCAAATATGAAATATCCGCTTGTGAGTTTGAGTGATATATTCCGTTTGCTGATGTGCCATTGAATGCCCGCAATTGTGTATGTGTTCGTATGTTTCAGCGCTTTGTTGTTGTTACTCCGATATGCAAAGTAATTTAAATGTTTTCCCCAAGGCCTGAATGTGATATATTCCGATGCTCATCTTTATTATTCAAATGAGCGTGATATGTCTTCTTCCCCTTCCGATAGCCACCAGTCGAACCACCAGTTAATGCCGTTGTGGCTGGCAGAATCCTTTTGCCAAAATCCCATGTGTTCAATTTGAGCAACTTTAAATTTAATAAATGTAATTTATATCTGAACAAATTTTAATTAGTTACGAAATGTTGATGATCATCATGGAACGCTCTGGAACTGTGAGATATGTCGCCTGTCTGTCTCTGCGGCGGTGTGTATTTGGCCAAGGAGAGAGCAGACCTAACCTTTGATGGTAGGTGTGCAATCAAGACAATACGACAAACAGCATAAAGTGTTGCCTTTATCTTTTAACATCGGCTGACCTAGTATATCATGGTTGAACACTGTCAGTACAATTGTGGGATACATATGTCTGTGTGTATGTTGTTTCATTAGGCATACTTGGTGATTGATGTCATTGCTACAGATTTATGCAAGAACTCTGTTGTACATTAGGCTGTTTCTGGATAGCTTACAAATGCTGATGTGCAGGATTCTACAAAAACAAGAAGAAAAAAAAGTTTTAGGAAACGACAAATATATAACCGCACCCTTAGTTACACAGCATGTCCGGGACAATACTCTTGAAAACTAAAAAATATGAAAATTGAGTCATTTATGGGCGCTGATATTAAAGTACACCTTTGTCCATTTTACCTGTGTTCCTAACTAAATAATTTCAGCCAGACTGATGGAAATATATTGCCAAAGATTTGTGTGTGAAGTTGCAGTAGTGGTGCGTCAACTTGGCAAAAAAAACATTTCATCTTTCACACGCACATAACTGTCAGTTTTATTTTAAGCTTTAAGATGTGCAAACAAATCTGTAATTCAAATATTGTGGAGTATTAAATATAAAATACAGTCCAATGGTGTGTGTGGAACGTAGCATAATGGACAAGGCAACATGATACAAATTTCAACACCAGTACAAAAGCCAAGGCCTTACAGATTTATACGGCTCAAATGCCCGAATATGTCATGAAACGGATGCGTTCGTATATTTTTGTCTGGATACCGGGAAGCCCATCCAGCTCTTGCCTGCTTAAAAGTTACGAATTCTTCATATCGGTGGCCATGTTAACAAGCAACACAACCGCATCTGAGGATCACACAATCCACAAGTGATCGTCGATAAGACAATGGATTCTCGCAGAGTTACAGTTTGGTGGGGATTTTGGAGGGGTGGCATCATTTGCCTATTTTCCTGCTAATAGAGTTAGCGGCATGATAAACCATTTTTTGTCTCCACAGATTTAAGACTAGGACGATCTTTGTTGTCAGCAGAAAGGCGCGCCATGCTCGGTTATTGTGTTATCTACAGTCTCGATGTCGTTTGGCGTCCATTTCGAAGCTGCCATTTCGCCGTTCGCGTTTTTTTTTGTTTTCGGGAACCTATTTTATGCGAATAATCCGTTAACGGTTAAGGTCCTTCGTAAGATAGAGCCAGAAACCAATTTTTGGTAAATTGGTTGGATAGGATGCGCTACTACGAAGCCATTCGAGCCAGACACGTGGATTTGAATGCTACCTACTCTTCGGATATCAGTCGTCTTGCCCCTGATAATAGGACATGTATTCGTTCATTGTAAAATGTTCGGCTGGTCGGAAGACACATTAGGGTAAAAATATATGAAGTCAACCAATGAGTTTCCCTCACCAATTCCGAATTGGCTGAAAGTTGGTACGAAGGGAGTGTTCAATATAACAATAGCATCTGTCAACTTTCAGTCTCCTAGCTTTTCTACTTTCAATTTTATGACGACTTTAATTTGAAAAAAATGATTAGAAATGTACTGAGATGCTTTAACACAATTTTTAATATCTCTGAAAGTATTATACGTACATAAATGATCAAAGGCTTATTTTGAAGCTAAAATTATGCACCGTTAAATAGAAATATTAAATAGATAATTTTCGGACAAGGATATCGTGGATAAAAAAGGACTAAAATTGCCGAAGGATATATCTCAAAAAGCGATATTTTTAAAAATTTCAAAAAAATATATGTTATTCCCTATTCTGTTTTGCACACGTCTTTCAACTTTTAGCCGTGGATCTTTATAATGGAATGAGTTATTAAGAAAATAGTTCGCAAAGGTTTACGTATTCATAAATTTTTGTATTTTTTAAACAATTTCAATTAGTATTTTAAAATAATATTTCATATCATACCAGTGAATTACAGTTATATTCATTCAGCTACTAGTAAATAATAAAAAATATCAAAAACCTAGATTATATTTACTTATTTGTAAAGACTTTCAATTACAAAATCGGTATCTGCCGAGTAACGCTTTACTTTAATGTTAGTTTTTCCCACAGGTACAAAAGAATGCAGTTTTTGCGTCCCAGGAATAGTACGCAATTGTTTAAAGCGTATTTGGAGGAATCGTACTTCTTCATCGTAATCTTTTACTGTTAAATACTCGAAGTTACAGTTCAAAAGATTACCCAGGCACCAGTCATATAAATGTCTTGGAGTAGTTATTTGACCTTGTAATGGACGCTGTAAACTGGCTCGTCGTGCTTCTCTCTTTACAGTACCTCCAAGACCGTCGCTGGGGCCTTTTCCATGACTTGTTTCAAAAAAATGCCATTCAGCATTACATCCAAAATCTTCCATATGATAACATAAATTGATAAAGTTCTTTTTATTTTTAAACTGGGCTGCACTGCTGTCTGAAAAATACGTAATTTTCTTCGGGATTGTTTTAAACTTGTTCCTCAAAAATACATTCAAGTGGCGATGAAACAGGTGAACAGCTACAGAGTCGTGTATAAGACAATCAGATATTATTATAAAGTTTGTATGTTGTGTTTTTCCGTCCGATTTAAAATAAATAGCAATTGGGTATAACGTGGCTTGAGAGTTGTTCCAGTGAAATCCCTGGACTGCATCCTGAACTGTAAAAGAAGCATTTTCTGAAAAATCACAAACTGCTATGTACTCATTTTCTTCCAAATTGGATTTTCTTTCGCTCAGATATGCTGCCTGTTGTTTTGCGATAAATGAATGAGGTAATAGAATTTGAAGCTTTTCACACAGGGAATCCACAAAAACGTCGGCTTGGCTAATCATAGTCTCCAAATTATCTCTATCTACACTTATCCATTGTTTATATGTTATTTCATCAATATCATTTTCTTCTAGTAATTGATGCAGTCTCGCTTTTAAATTTTCCATTCCTGGACACTTGATACATTTAAGTAGGTGACACTTTGAAGAAGCTGGATTGCATGTCATTTGTTTCAAACAATCTTTGTAACATTCTAGCTTATAATTTGGAGCATCAGCAGTTAATTTTTTTAAATTTATACCACCAATCATAAGTTTTACATTTTGATGCTTTGTACATACACATACGTTATGAGATCCACTCGCATTTGCTAGAATTATATTCCGCGGACGAAGCTGGCAAAACTTGGAAATACCTATTTTTGTTGTATCATGTCGTTCCTTGAATAAATCATACATTTCTCTTAAGTTCCCCAGCAACAGTCTTTTATTTTTTCTGACTTTTGTACCGTTTTCAACAACAGACACGAAATCTTTGTATCCGGGCATACATCTGCTAACATCATCGGATTCGTAAAAGGATTTTACTAAAAAACTCGTCTCTGGTGAAATTGGCGATCCCAGTTTTGGATTGGGCGTACTCATCACACCCTTCGTTTGTTACCTGGAATTCTTCCTCAATTTTATGTACTGACCAGCTTTTTGGTAAAATGGTTAGCAGTTGGATTTTCTCACTATTTGTTGGTATTGTTTTAAACTTTTCTTTTAATTGTTGTATTATTTCGGATTCTGGGCATATATGATAAGGTGATTGTGTTGAACCAGGGAAAATTTTATTTTTAATCGACTCACTTATTTTTTTGAATTTTGTATCTCTGTACAGTTTATGATGTAATTTTTTCTTTTTGATTGGAGTTTGTTCCAGATATGGTAAAGATTCGTTTAATTTGGAAATAGCAACATCTTCCGTGCCTGATGCAATTTCATCGAAAGTATCTAAATTTCCGCTTATGTCCGAACCTTCGTCTAAACTAGATTTGTTTAAATTGGAAAGCTTTTTTCTACATGCCGCACAAATTTTATTTGAGGTCGTAATGTTTTTATCCGTAATATACCGTAGCATCCATTCTTGAACTCGTATTAAACTTTTATCGCGCGTAGTGTGTCCGGATTTATTAAAAGGATTACAGCAAAATCTTGAATTGAATGGCATGTTTTCACGGTCACAGAGTTTGTTGAAACAGTTTTTAAAATACCGCACCCGAAGAATTCACAATTAAATGAAAAATGCAGCATTACCAAACTGATAATATTCTCATAGACTACTTTCTTAATATATTTTATATTGCATATATTAAAAAATACATTCAAAATTAAAGATTTTATGAAATATCATAACTTTTTCTTGGGAATTTAATTATAACTCATTCCATGATGACGATCCACGACCAAGAGTTTGCAGACGTGTAGAAAACAGAAAAAGGATTAATATAAATTTTTTTTTAATTTTTAAAAATATCGCTTTTCGAGATATATCCTTTTGAAATTTTAGTCCTTTTTTATTTACATTATCCTTGATCGATTTTTTTTTTTAAAAAAATGTTTTTAATGGCTCATATTTTTATCTGTAAAATGAGCCTTTGATTATTTACAAACATTAAATACTTTTCGAGATATTTACAAATATGTTCAATTACCTCAGTGCATTTTTGTTGATTTTTTTCAAATTGAAATGGTCAGAAATCTGAAAGTACGAGGTGTTGGTTTGAATTCGTTTATTGAACTAACTTATATTACAAATTGTTTTTTGGAAATAAACTCAAGCCTACTTGTAATAACAATATAAACTATAGCAAAGTAGATAAATACAAAGTAGACGAGAAATGTTCATTCATTCTCAACACTCTCCCTGAATGATGCATTTCTCATATACAATTAATATGAAAACAATACATAATTATTTGACAAAATTACAAAAGACCGAATTTATCTTTAAAATAATGTAATTTCTGTGGTGTAACGGCTTTTGTGAAAATATCGGCTACCATTTCTTTTGTGGAAAGATACTTTAAGTTAATTTCATTATTGTCGATCTTCTGCTTGATAAATTTGGCTTTAATGTCCACATGCTTAGTTCGTGTGGAGTAATTGTTGTTTGTAGCCACTTGAATTGCTCCTTTATTATCGCAAAATAAGATCATGTTGTTTCCTTTTCCCGGATCCAATTCGAATTCGATCCTCTTTAGCCACACCGATTCTTGTATTGCTGCTGTGACTGCCATGAATTCGGCTTCAGTTGAAGATAATGCCACAGTTTTTTGCCTTTTTGTATTCCAAGAAATTGCAGCTGACTGGAAAATAAAGACATATCCGGTTGTCGAATGGCGGTCGTCCACATTCCCAGCCCAGTCGGCGTCGCAGTAACCGGTAATGTTGTCATCCAAAATATTCTTGTATGTTAGGCCATGCTCAACAGTCCCCTTTAGATATCTCATCACACGTTTTACTGCTTCCCAATGAGCTTTACCTGGATTTGTACTGTAGCGACTTAGCACATTTACTGCGTAACATATGTCTGGTCGCGATATTTGAGCAGCGAACAAAAGACATCCAATTGCTTGCATATACGGAACCTTCGACATTTTCTCCTTTTCATCTTCATTTTTCGGAGACATGCTGGACGATAACTTCTGATTATAATCCATAGGTGATGAGGATGGATTACAATCACTCATTCCAAAACGTGATAATACATCGCATATATACTTCGACTGGTCGATTTTGATTCCGTCCGCATTACGGGTTATTCTCATTCCCAATACATTTGATACTTCTCCCATATCTTTCATTTTAAATTTTCTGGAAAGTTTCTGTTTGATAGATTTTATAACATTCATTTTATCACAAAATATGAGAACATCGTCAACATATATAGCAACATATAGCTTATCTTCCGGAGATACTCTGTAGTATATGCATTGGTCCACTTCTCCCCGAACAAGTCCCATGTTCAAAAGTTCTTTGTTGATTGTCTCATTCCATACTCTTCCAGACTGTTTTAACCCATAGATAGATTTAACAAGTTTACAATATCTACCTGATCCATCGTTAAAACATTCGGGTTGCTCCATGTAAAGTTCTTCTTTTAAATTTCCATTCAAGTATGCACTTACCGCATCCATTTGGTGTATAAACATTCCGTGCTTCGCTGCTAGTGCCACTAAGTATCTGATTGATTCATATCTTACAACAGGAGAAAAAGTTTCTGTGAAATCAATTCCTTCCCTCTGAGTAAATCCCTTGGCAACTAGTCTAGCCTTCCACCGCATTGGATTACCATGTCCATCAACCTTTGTTTTGAAAACCCATTTCGACTTGATAGCTTTACTGTCAGGCGGAAGATCCTCCAAAACCCATGTTTTGTTACTGATCAACGAGGTCATTTCCTCTTTCATAGCAATCTTCCATTTATCTGCGTTGTCCGATAACATAGCTTCCTTCACGTTTTGTGGGTCAGAGGAAACAAATTCCATAGCACAAAACGTCGTTGATGGTTGATTCCGATTCGCAATTCGTTCGGATCGGCGGATGTTTCTATCCATCGGAATTTGTTGCATTCCATATTGATTTGGACACCAGGTTTTATCTGAATTTGACGTATTCTCATCGTTCGATGGCCAATCTGTATCCATGAACTCGCCATCGGTGTCTGAGTCAGTTTCTTGAGTCTCACCACAATTCAAAGTTTCGTCACCTGGATTGTCCAGTTGAACATCACAAGTCAAAGTTTCATTTTCGGCATGCAGCTCAGGTGTCGATTCACAACCTTCCAAACTCTCCCTTGAATTGACATAGCTCTCCAATAATTTCGGGTAAAACCGATCGTCAAATTTGTTCTTATTCATATTGCTTCGTCTATGTTCAAGGAATACTACATCACGACTAATTTCTATTTTTCCGTCTTTAGGATTGAACAGTCGGTATGCTTTGCTTTCTAAGCTATATCCTACCATGATGCATTCAGTTGCCTTCGAATCCAGCTTTCTTCTCTTTTCTTTTGGTATATGCAAAAATGCCGGACATCCAAAAACCTTCAAAAATTTTAAACTAGGTCTTCGACCACACCATATTTCTTCCGGACATCGTTTATCCCCACGGCACGGAACACGGTTAATCAAATATGCGGCTGTAACTGCAGCCTCAGCCCAAAAACGTTGATCCAGTCCACTATCTATAAGCATACAACGTACCCGCTCGATTATTGTTCGATTTATTCTTTCTGCAACTCCATTTTGTTCCGGAGTATATGGGCACGTTTTCTGGTGGACTATACCATTATTTTTTAAGAATGATGAAAATTTCACATTAATGTACTCTCCTCCGTTATCCGATCGAAGTATTTTAATTTTTCCGCCGTTTTGATTTTCAACCATCTTCTTAAATTCTATAAAAGTTGAAAAAACATCAGACTTACTTTTGATTGGATAGACAAAAAGTTTTCGAGAAAAATCATCTACAAATGTCACAAAATATCTTGCGCCAGAGAATGATTTGTTGTTCAATGGTCCAACCACATCAGAATGTACGATTTCCAACGGTTTTGTGGCTCGTGTACCGTCCTCTTTATTTGGCTTTCGGGTCTGTTTTCCCTTTATACACACTATACAGGGTTCATTGTTTTCTTTCGAAAAACTTATTCCAGAAGTTGCACTCTTCACATCAATGAGTTTTCTGCTGCAAATGTGACCCATTCTACGGTGCCACAAATCAAAATCAGCAGCGACTGTGAAAACTTTGTCATCTATTTTCTTAGGTTGACAATCCAAACGATACAGTTCGTTCTGTGCTGTTCCTGTTGCCACGATTCGTCCTTTTTTATCAGTTATTCTGCACTTGTTTCCATTAAATGATACCATTTTACCTTTTCTGGTCATTTGTCGAACGGAAAGCAAATTTGCACATAAATTTGGTACGTATTCAACGTTCTCAACAGTTATTTTGTTCTTCCTTTTTCCAAAGCTAACATTAATGTCAATGTCACCAATGCATTCCACGGCAAGTTCATTTTTATCAGCAACAATCACCTTCTTACCTGTGACTTTGTGTACGTTGTACATTTGGTGGTTGTCGTTCGTCATGTGATTACTTGCTCCACTGTCGATATACCATGCGTTTGAGGATTCATCTGACATTGCTGGTGCAGCTTTTGCATAAGAATCAATATTTGTATATGTTGCAAATAACGCATTAGGTTTCCATTCGTTTCTACCACTCTTGTTACATTTGTTTCTTTCGGGACAATCCTTAGAAATGTGGCCCAAACCTTTACAATTGTAGCATTTTATCTTCTTCTTACTCTTAAAATTTTTTGTTTGTAGTGCCGCTTCCTTTTCCGTCGATTGATCAAACTTCGCATCCTGTAACAACAGATTTTTCACCACATCGACCGTTAATTTGTCCTTCGAATTTTCGACAGCCATTACCAATGGCTTATAATCGTCGGTTAATCCAGCTAACATTAAAGATGCTGTCAATTCGTCGTCGATATTCAATCCAGCATTCTTTACTTTCAGAGCGATGATGACCATTTCGTTCACGTATTCCTGAATCGAAGTATAGTTCTTCATTTTGATGTTGACCAACTGCTTCAGTAATTCAACTTTCCTTGTAAGACCCGTATCTTCATATGCTCTCATCAGTGCATCCCAAGCATTTTTCGCTGTTGTGGCTGTTGCAATATGTCCATAGTTACCAGGATCGATCATCAATGTGATTTCTGCTAAAGCTCGTTCATTTAGTTCGATATCCTGAACTTCTTCTATGACGGCCTTCCAGCATCCTTTAATTACTAGGCATGATTTCGCTTGCCTTTTCCACACGTCGAAATTTTCTCTTCCTCGCAATCTTTCTAGCGGGAACGAAACGCTATTATTCGACATATTATTAATAATTTTTCCGGAAAAGTCACTTTTTTTCACAAAAGTCAATTTATTTTTCTCTATTGGAAAATTTTATTTTCTGTATCTATTTTATTTGAAATCCGAGCGTGTCATGCGGCCCATAACCTGTTGGTTTGAATTCGTTTATTGAACTAACTTATATTACAAATTGTTTTTTGGAAATAAACTCAAGCCTACTTGTAATAACAATATAAACTATAGCAAAGTAGATAAATACAAAGTAGACGAGAAATGTTCATTCATTCTCAACACGAGGGCTATATGTCTGAAAGTTGGCAAGTATTATTGTTTTGTTCCATAGATCATGTATAAACAATATTATCAAATTCGCAGATGATGTGGTCAGAAATGTTAAATTTTCGGTTGATTTCATATGTTTTTACCCATTATAGATATAATTCGTTTTCCAGCCGAACTGTTAATATGTAGAACTAGTAAGTTGTAATGCGCCTATGGCGCCCGTTGAAATATTGAAAAAAAATGTTGTTCAAAAAAAAAATTTTTGTGGAAAAAAAAAATTTTGTTGAAAAAAAAAATTATGTTGAAAAAAAAAAATTTTAAAAAAAAAAATTTGTAAAAAAAAAAAATTTTGTTGACAAAAAAACATTGCAAAAAAAAAAAAAAAAAATTTTAAAAAAATATTTTGGAAAAACACAATTTCTGTACAAAAAAAAATATTATTTTTTTTATTATTATTATTTATAGAAAATTATAGAATGCCTATTTAAATTCCTACGTACTGCGTGACAGAGTCAGTGAATCAGTGTCGAGGGTAAATATATATTAAGATACTCCTACAGCAAGTATCTTTCCATTCTGAAATTTAAAACAAAAGTCAACCAACACTACTGCACTCTCCTCCTCCTTTCCATACCCTAATTGGCAATTGTATTTGGATCACCTTATATTTTCTACCAATATAAACAGTATGAATTAATTAATAATAATTTCGTGGTAGGTAATTCTACACCGTTCATATTAAGATTACAGTAGTATAGGCCACGATACAGTCGACCCCCTTCAGACTGTAGCTTTACCTTACATTTTTTTTAACTTTCTGCAGTTTCACAAAATGCTGTTGTTTTCAATTTTATTCTTTCAAATTTGTTTCCTTAAACTTCCGGCAAATGTTTATAAAACAAACACAAATAAAAATGTAGGGGAAAAGTTGGCACACATAGGAAAATCGATAAATACGTACGTGAAGCAGCAGATAACGAAATAAAGAGCTTACTTACAATGTGTATTTCACAGCTTAATGTTGTGTTCCTTTACTTTGTCTTGAATAATAGTAAAAATTCGAATAGATTCGAATTGGTGTTAATATTCTTTGACGGAACAGAGGACGAACTTCTCTTGAATCAGTGAGCTATGCTAAATGTATTTTTTATACTCTCCAAACGAGACGTATTGTTTAACGAACGGTTAAATTTTTTTGCGTTCATTCCACACACTCCGAAAAGTGGATGCTAAAACAGCACAATCCAAATACACCACAAGAAACGTGTTCATCATGGAACACAGTGCCCATTCAATTTACATTTTGTGCTTTTCGGAAATTTCAATATTAAAATTTAATTAGGCCGCAAATATCGACTTAACAGCATTAGTTTATTGCTGCAAACGGTTTGTTGAATAACAACAACAGAATTCATAACAATACCGCAAGCTGCATTAGGATTATAAGTATGTTTGTCTGAGCTCGTCTGGTGGCCGTAGGAGTGTAAATTCCACCAAACCCAACAAAACAACTGTGAATTTCAAAAAAATAGCCAAAAGGCTTTCGTTCGCATCCGTTGCGATCATAAAAGTTACTCTGCCGTTGTATTCCAACTCCTCTAAACAAGTACGAGTTTTGTTGTAATAAAATCAAAAGTAATATCCGGTTCTAGCCCAACTAAATAAATGAAAACTCCTGATACACCGCGCGACTTTAAATTTGACGTTGTCGTTGTCGTCATCATCATCATTATTTTCCGTTACAGTCACCACTCTATTCAACGTTATCCTGTTCTGAATAACTTCGCCATCGTCAAATGGGAATTCGGGGAAATTGACTGCAAAACGCTCGAAGAAAGAAAAATAATGAAAATAAAAGTAATCAGAGTCAATTATTTCGAGTTTTCAGAGGGGCCAGACAATGCCAGGAAGAGCCAGCCCTATGAGACTGTGGTGACTGCAAAATGGGGGTGAACTGGAACGGATGACGGACAACTGATTCTTTTTTTTTTCCTTTCGTTGTCTTATTTTGCTAAATAGCCTGTGGTTGTTTACCATACAGCATGAAAAAGCGCTAAATTTTTTAAAGCAAAGCTTCTCCAGCCACATTTCCAAATTGGCAATGATTTTGACAATGCAAGGAATGAAGCAAACCAAAAAAAAAAATACGCAGTGGTTTTTGTGGGCATGTCATGTCGACGATGGCCGAAACTAAATAGTAAATAAATGCAAATATGTATTTTTTTTCCGCTCCACAGATGAGTGCACTTGTGGAATCTGGGTGTAGCACAAAGCATCGAAATGTAACGAATTCATCTTAAAGCAAATACAATGTGGTGGCACAGATTTAAATTGAGGGGCTAAATAGTTATGCCAACAGTAAGCACATGTCCAGTTTATGTTACGCGGTTTACACTGTCTGATGTTAATATGGGACACTCCAAAAGGTGTTTTGTCAAAAGTATGTATAGTTCATAAACGAAACGCATGAAACTTGTGAGTTTTCTCTTAACAAAAATTAATTCAAATAGAAGTTGGGGTGGACATTAAACGACAACCTATATTTTATAAAAAAACGTCTGTTAAGAGAAATATGTGAAAATTTTTTTTGTATTTTCAAACATTTTTCTTAACACAGGTTAACGGTTAATCTATTTTTTTTGGAAAACATTCCCATCCATTATTATTGGAATACGATTTCATTCATATGGTTGGCTCACATTCCCCACCACAAATAGTCTAACGGCGTCAAATCGCAGCTTCAAGTTCGCAAATTGACATCATAGAAACGCCTGATAATCCGATTAAGAAACTAGGTGCGCAATAGGTCATTGCGCCGTTGGCAGTGTGGCATGACGCGCCATTCTGCTGATACCAAAGATCCTCCAAGTCCATGTACTCAATTCTCCAGCTCTCACCGTTAATAGAAATTGAGTTTTCTGCAGAATTTGTAAGGAAAAAAAGGGGACTGATGTCAACGCTCCGAACTGTCTTTTTCTGAGGATGCATTGGCATCTCAACGATAACGTACGGGTTTTCCAATCCCCCAAATGCAACAGCTTTTCTTGTTTAGATAGTGCTTCGTCGAAAAAAATTTTCTTTCGAAAAATCATTGTTCATTTCGAGCTGCTTTAAGGCCCAAACTGAGAAGCGGTAACGATGCGGAAGGTTAGGTACCTTGAATTTCTAAGTAAATTTTTCTTACAAGAGTTGTTGAGATTGATGGCGACGGGAGAGAGCTGCCGCTATCAAAATAAGATATAACTCAAAAATAAACAACATGATGGAAAATGTAAAAAAATGCTCAATTGTAAATACATTCTATTCAATTACAAATCGTCCCCTCAATAAAACAATAGTGTATTATACCCTATTATTATATTGAGGGGACGAAATGTAGTTTCTCATTTTAAGTTGAAATGGAAATTCTAAAAATCTGATACTCTCAATTTTCAATGAAGTTCTCACCTTCTCAACACCTACACCAATTTTCATTCAATTCTCTGAAACTTCAAATGACATTTTCTCAATTTTCAATACAAAATCTTAATTTTAAATGTTATTTTCTCAATATCAAATAAAATTATATATAACAAATGTATATTTGATATTTCTAATTAGAAATGAATTGCCTTTCTAAATTTTAATTCGATTTTCCTCAATTAAAAATGGAAATTCTCAATGTTAACTGCCGATTTCCATATAACGAATTTGTTCGTTCGTTACAAATCGTCAATATTGAAAGCGTTAGAAAATGAATTATAGGATCATCAATATCATATGAATTTCTCGAATTTCATACCGAGAATTTCAATTTGAATTGAATATAACTTATTTAAAATAGAATCTCCTCAATATCGATTGAATTTGTCTAGCTTTTATTAAATTCTCTAAATTATACCATTTACCATCGTTACCCCACCCCCCAACAAACATTGAGCCATTCAGACACGTCACCCCCATGGCATAGTATTGACATGCCGTTAAGTGATGGCAAACATATACATCCAATATTACCAAACTTAAATAGTTTCTGTCCAGGATGTGGTGCCATAGATAAACATTATTTTCAGACGAACTTGTTGGCTGCATACGCACCCCGATTCACCAACGAAACGACCTGTAAGCACTCGTAATATTTACAATTATCGCTTACCAGCCATTCATCTCGTTGGACGAACTGGCAAAACGAACGGGGGGCGGGTCGTGTTTGTTGGTGTTCCTGCTGTTGCTATCATTAAATTGAATTTGGTAGAATTAAGTTCGTCATCCCCAATATTTGAATGCAAACAATCGTTAAATGCATTTGTTCCGCATCACTGTGGCATCTAATGAGGTTGCGTGTTGTCGTTTTCCGCACATGGACCATGGAGTGGAGCGCTAACTAACCATCATTTGGTAGCCATTCAATTGTGCAAATCGCCAAAATCAAGAGAGAAAAAAGCAAACAAACAAAAACATGTTGGTTGGAGTACATCCATCCACAACTGGGCGGTATTGCACTGCAGTGCATTGTAATTTGGAGCATGGAGTGAGTGGTTGGTGGTGGCATCGTTGCTGGAAATTCGTACACGCGTATGCGTGCGTGTTGATGGTCATTGTACCGCATCGTTGGCTAACTGACTGGCTGGTGTTTGGTGGATTTTCGCGCACATACGAGAAACTATTGCAAAATATGTAACAACACCCGGGGAACTGGATATGGACAAAGTCGACAACGACAACAATGATGATGATAATGATGGTTAAACATCCCAACAATGCACGAGATTGTTGTTGTTGATTATCCGGTATTTTACTTTTGATCTGCTCTGCTGTTTCTTTCCTTCTTCTGTAGTTTTCTAATTTCGGTTTTATTCGAAATTACTACATCGCATTCGTTCATATCTTATGCAACAAATATATATAGTGTCTTTCCGCCCGTCCGTCCTTCATTCGGATCGAATCCATACCAATGCGGCGCTATAGATTGTTTGCAAATCATATAAGTCGGTTTTTGGTTTTTGTGAAAATGGTTTATGGAAATGAGTTCATTTCCTGACTGACTAGCAAGCAACTAACTCGTCGGACATGACCAAACACATCTGTGTTTTGGTGTGAATGGTATGTTGAGTCTGGCATATTCAGGAAAATGTATGGACGACAATTTATGGAACGATATATGCAGCTATTAACTTTATCTGTGATATTGGCATTGACTGAGGACCTGTATGCTGATTGACTATGTGCGTGCATGTCCCAATGGAAAACTATGCTCTATGGTTAAACGTGCACAAATACTCTTGCAAAGCTTTGGGTTGTTTTCACTTGTATTTAACAACTTATATTTGGTTTTTGCTTTTAGACAACACTATGTGGAAATTTGGTTAAAAATACAGGTGAGCTTAGATAATAAAGCGTTTATATCTCAAACCTGTGGACTAAGAAGTGTGCCAGAAAAAGTTGCCTTTAACCGAAATGCGGGTAGGTTCCGGTAACGAAGCTTCTATATCTCAAACCTGTGCACTAAGAAGTGTGCCAGGAAAATTGTTGTCTTTAAAATAACCCGGTAAGTATTGTTAATGTTGCTGTAATATTTTACAGGTATGTACTGCGAACAGGGAAAAATAAAATTGTTGTCTTTTAACATCTCCAAATATGGGTCTCCTGGGAAATTCTTTAAGTTACTCACTTCATTTACTTTGTCAGATTTGTAGAATATTAGTGCATGATTAAACATAGTTCGTACGTAAAAGTAAGTTCAGCCGAGCCAAATCCTATTATTTCGTTCGAGGGATATGTGATTATTAAAAGGATGTTGTCTAGGTCCAACAAAAAAGATCAGCTACTCTAAAAAATATTTATATTTTTTTCATTTTCATATATTTGAGAAAAATTAAATTTGAGTACTCATGTGTCCATGTTTATAATGTATCGTATCGATGTTCTAATGAGTCGGAGACAGCAAATGTTAAAATTAAAACAACATTTTAATCTTTAAAACTTTTTGAACCTTTGCATTTAGGATCGATTCCATAAAAAATATGTAGATCGGTAATTCGAATATCTATAAATTTGATTTGATTAGTTTTTGCTAATTTCAATTTGGTCTCCACTCGGGTATAATTTGACGTCTTAAGTATTAATTTAGAAAATTGAGTAATAACAAAATTCTCAGGACCTTAAGCAAAACATTTTAAAAACGCCATCACCGTATAAACATCAAAGGGTGGACGGTCGGACAAAATGGTATGAAAGCATTGATATTGTCAAATATCAACAAATGTCATCTTTTGCTGGAGGGTAATAAATAACTATAAACATACTATATACGAGACATAGAGACTTCGACATGTCATAGATAGTTTAATCTGAAATTGGAAAAGTTGAAATTTTCCATTTCCGTATTCCCCTTATCGTATTAAAATCATACGATCATTACTACAGGACGTTCCAAGTATCTGTGCGCCGTTTTGTCACCAACGATGTAGTAAGTTTCCTACACAGACAAGGATATTAAATTGTCTTACATGCTAATGATAATGTTAAATTTCTCTTACCCAACATTATGTGAAAGTGTACGTTTGTTTTAGTTTTCTCCGAACACGAGCACCAGGAATGAATTGAAGTGCTTGGATCCCTTATGAAATTCCCTTCTGCTTGCGTATCAACACTTATATGAAAGTGAGGAGAGGCTTAAATAGTATGTTTATTTGCCGAGATTGTAATCCTGGTATAATTTCTTTTTCATGTTTTTATCTAATAAAAAAAAATTGCACAACGAAACTGATAATTACTTAAATAGATATGTGTAACAAAAATTTATCTACTGAAATGCAAATTCATCAATCAATCATTAAACATAATAGCACTTACGTCACTATATGGTTGGGCTTGCTGACTGACTGCTACATTATTACGTTTCTCATTGTAGGATTTCAGAGGAACATTCCACAAAGCATTCGTAAAGGTTGCATGGGTTTCATCCGTGTTTTTAATTTGTTTTAGGGGTGGGGCAGGTGTGATGCTCCAGCACAAAGGTGTAATATTTCGCGTTATCTTCGAAACTCCGTTCTGTCGTGTAATAGAATTTCGTATGATGCGAGGTTGAATTTTTTATTTACTAAATTATGGCAAAAATCCTTAATTCTATGGAGTTTTCTGCAATTATCCATGATGGCCGGTTAACTGTTTCAAAGTCTTCTTCCTGGTCTCAGTTATTCACTGCAAGGTGATTACATATCAGACAAATCAGAGTTGCTTTTGATCGTTTAGTTATGCCTTACCTAGAAGAGAGCGACGACGGTAAAACACGGACAACATATGGGGTGTATGTACATGATAAATTTGATGCATGATCATCGCGTGTATGTGTAGAATGACGGTTTAAAAAAAAACGATACTTACATTTTCTTCAATCAGTCAGTCAGTTAGAATTGTGAAAGCGACAATACCACTGTCGAATGAAATTCTACAATCATATATTAATAAATTCTTTATAGATTATTTCAATACAATAAAAAGAAATGTTCTATTATAATTTGAACACAAAATATATATTTTTTGGTCTACTTTTGGACATATTTCTCGACATTTTTCGAGAAGTAATCCATTATGGATTATTTTTCTGACATTCACTATTTGATATAGTTTTAACATCGACCAGGTTTCTTTTATTTTCTTCGAAATCATGTCGACACTACGGTAATTACCAGAAAATAACACTAGATTACGTAAAAACGATACACCAATCAAATAAATTAACCAAAAAATCAAACTGATCAAAATCATGTGAAGCATTTTAACAAATACATACAAATATGATCATGCATCGTGAAAACACCGCATCGGGTCCGTTACGTTAAAATAATCATATTTCAACTCTAAATAAGAACGTCCGTATTTTCAACGCAGTCGCTCCTAATTAGACTAAGCCCTTCGTTGTAATTGCGAAATAGAATGAAACAATATCATCGTTTTTATATTTTCTCTCCGTTTCACTCACACAGACTTCCAATCGTGTTTTGCTTCGTTTTCTCGGCGACAATTTTGCAAGCTCATAATTGAAAATTAAAATAAAATAGATTTTCTGAATTGTGCAATAATTTGGTAAAAAAAATGTCATCTGCAGAAGTTTTAGAATGAAAAACATCTAAAAGTTTATTAATCTGGAACGAAGAAGAATCAACAATCAGTAAATATGAACACCCGAATACCGGCTTTATGGAACACGTTCTTTATGTCTCTTGGAAGTCAGTTCAACAATTCACTGTGTTGGCGAATTCATCAATACAGACACCTGCTACTCGTTGGGTTTTATAGATTATAGATCAGGTAAGTTAGCGTGCACAACTAATTCCGACAAAAATGAAGTTTACCGCACTAAACCCAAAAAAAAAAATCAAAATGGTCACGAGAAATCCTCATTTATTTCTAACAGATGAAGATTTTTTAATTTTGAAAATCATTTAGACCAATTTCTTTATTGAATTATTATTCCACAATGACCATTTCACCGCACTATAAAACACACCAAGAAGTCTACGCTTATTAAACTATAATGCATTTTTTTAGATACTAGCTGCATGACGTATTCTCATTTGTTTATAACATTATTCAAGTCGGATCATCTAACATTCGACTGTTTCTAATCCATTTTTTTACTGGGGACGTTATCACTAGGAGAGTTTCTGTAAGCCGTGTAAAACTTATCTAGAAGAAACATTAGCCTTTCGCTGTTGTTTTTAAACAATAGGTCCCGGTCGGTCCACATCTCACTTAAATGAGAAAAGTTATCGGTCTCCTTCTCCATAAATGTAATACATGCAATATTGCGACAATTTATCGTTCTCATACTGCCTTTCTCTTGTATCTTAAATCACATACCAAAATTTTAACTTCATATTTCAGAAAATTCCCAAGTACAACGTTCCTCATACAAAAATACGGTGGCATGATTAATGTCCTCTTCTCTCGTTTGTTCCATAAAAAGTCTATTAAAGGTCATCCATCCTTAGGATACAGGTGAGTTAAGAATGCCTCAATTTGCCTAATTTGCGACTTTGTTCATTCTCTATCCACTTTATATAGATACTTTATACGACTCCTTAAAGTGCGGCAAGGGACTCACTACTGTGTCGGAAAAGTTTAAAGCATCGGGGAGCGTCATTGAAAGTTTTAAAGTGTGAAAAATTTCCACAACATTTGGTCAAATGTTTACATCATTTGTAACTTCCGATCGTTTGAACAAAACAAAAAGCGGCAGCGGCAGCAGACAACAATACCAATGCAGCGCCCGAAAAGCTAAAACTGTTAACAACACAGCTAAATAATCCAGAGGCAAGTTTCAGTCAACACTCTGAGGCCGACAGACAAAGGAAAAAAGATATGTGGCAGCATTTGTCAAAATCCATTTAAAGTCACATCCATACATGCAAACATGTGTACGTTGCAAAGTTGCAACAAAAAGAAGCACTCGTCAGTTTTGGTGTAAAAATTGCGGCTGAAATTGTAACAAAATGCCACAAACACGTCTTATTGTTTGTTGTAGTGGATGTGGTGGTTTTGTTATAAATTTGTACAAATACTACTTCCCGAAACATTCAGCAGCGGCAGCGACAGCAACAGCAAAAACATTGCAGTTGCCTTGAGACCCGTCGCGAACTGGTTGTTTGCTGCAGCCAACCGCCGCCATTCACCATAGACAACAATTTGCAGGTATTTGCACCCATAAACATTGCGTGCAACAAAATGTGGAACTAACGTTTAACGCTGACTGTCTCAGTGGCAGCTGCCAACCAGCAAAAACAGCATGCAACCTGCTGCTCACAAGTACCAGCCAGCCAGAGGAGGATTACAGCCACATCTAAATCAAACTTGGACGCGAGGATGGATGTTGCTGGTGCGGCAGTGGCGTGGTGGCGGTAGTCTCTGCGGTACTCCAGTGGTTTCATATAAAACCAAACTTTAAGCCTGCACCAATTTCACTTTCGTCGCAAAAGTGTTACAAAACACAGCTAACGCGTTTCGTGAAAAGCATACGTCACACTTATCCTCACTTCAAGGAATACAAACGCAGACTCTCGTGCAATAAACTCCGGTATGTGTGTATAGTGCGCTACAAGTGCAACGGTTTTTTGAAAATCACGCGAAACAACTCGTGCGGTTAGACAGTCAAACAACATCTACTGCTGACTGGCGGGTAAAGAAAAAAAAAAGAAATTGAAGAAGAACAACAACCAAAATGCTTACATGAAACTGACAACAGAGTCTTTTGACGTTGCAAGAATTGTTGTAGAACAGTGTAATAAATGATTTTAAATTGACGTCTCAATGTGCATGTGTGCGTGATGATAAGAATGTATATGCAGTGTTCCTTCGCTCAGTTTAACGAATTGTCTGCATTGCAATTTATTCCAAAGTGGCACGTGCCTGATGTACACATCCTCTATTTGTATGCACTTTCTGGCGCAAGAGCAAAACATCCCAAAGCTTGAAGCTCGTTTTAGTTTTATTGTTGATAACAGAATCGTAATATTTGGCGTGTTATTTTTTTTTTTTTTGTTTAATATTAAAAGATATTAAAAGAGTTTATATCTTCGGATTGGAAAAGTTAAATACTTGTCAAATAGTACTATTTGATGGGCGAGGTCTAAAAAAGAATAGGGAATACACACTTTTTTCTCCAATTTTTTTTTTAAAGTTCCAAAATCAAAGACACTTTGGAATTCGTTATTTTGCCTGATTACGATGATCTAAAATTTAAATTGTGACAATTACATTTTCATCTTTTGACCTAAATTTTTGTAATGTTAAGGGAAATAAGTAGGGACAAACCCAATTAAATTAAAACCATTTAACAGCCTGTTTTTATAAAACGAATCGGTCTTCCGTTTCCATAAAATAACGAACAGAAATTCTGTTTCGTCAGTTTGGGTTTTGTAACACGAAAGTCTCAGTTAAATTCTAATTGAAATTTTGTTCTTATATATTTTTGTGTGTATTGTCTAATTGGGTTCGTTGGAGTTATAGAAACACAATTTTCGGCTACAGACGTTTCTGTTCGTTTTATAAAAAAACAGGCTGTATATGCAGATTTGACACTGCTTGCCGACATCATTACGAACTTATTTTCTAAACACACTGACTGGGACGTACGGTTCAAAGTCGTCTCCTAACGGCTAACGCTTTTTCCAGAAAAGTTTTTACATGTCATATTACTTTTGTTCTGCAATAACTTCAACCAATATTTTGGAAATAAATCTGTCATTATAAATGGGCTTGTCCGATTTGATTAATATTGCACAAAGGCCCAGATCGAGCTTAAGTCTGGTAGATGGACCCCGTGGGTCTAACCAGAGAGTATGTTGGAAATCTCTTTTCTTAGAAAAACTTAAACTTCCTCCAAACTTGTATGCTAATTTTTTACGTCAATGAGTTGGTGCTTAAGACTAATCAAAATATATTTTTACTTTCATAAATTGTTTTCGTACCGATTCTCGGAAGTTATAAAAGTTCGGGAAAATAAGAAACCCTATTAGCCATTCGTGAAGTTGTGGTCCAAAGTGGGAATTTGTTTAAAACAAATGGTAGACTCGGAGGTGACTTTATCTACCAAATTATTTTTCTTGTACCTTTTTTAAAAGATATTATTTCGATGTCTTAAGCGAGGTTGAATCAAAATGTTTTGTTTTTTTTGTTTAAAATGTTCAAAGTAAAAATAATTTTTATAAGTTTCAACCACCACCTTATTCACGTAAAATAATATATGAATAACATATTGGACTGTACAAATTTTTGTGAGAACCAAGTTTTCCAACTGTGGATCACCGTAGCTCATCGAACCGTTTTCAAAAATCTTCAATATCGTTTGTACATATCATCGTCAGCTATTAAATACCGCAAGTTGCGGCGCATTATCCAACGACTACTTGCTACCTTTTCCGTAGACCACACTGTGTCTTCATGATAAACTTTGCCGCTCCTTGTTCTGGCTTGATTTTGTGCATGTTTCGTTTTGATGTCGAAGACATTGCGGTAGATTACGCTGAAGTGAAGCAGCACTTGGATTATCTTCAAGTGCATCTATTACATCAATCACGCAAATACTTACATCAAGTGCATGTACCATGAATGGCGTGTACACGGATACAGCACGGAGTAGTATTCCCGCAATGCCGTTGTAAAGAGTTGATGAAGAGCTTCGAGGGCAAATCAAAATCGAAATTTCTGTTTATCTGTTGCACTTGCAGCAATGTTTTTAGTATGTTCGATGCAACGAGTATTGATGTATGAAAGTTTTCTATGATTCTATATCGTTTTGCTGCTGCAGAGGATCATTTTCTGCTGATTCATGTTAAGTATATTAGCATTTTGTAAAAAGCGATGGGCTTAGGCATATATTTTGAAAGGATTTACATTTAGATTTCAGTTCAACATTAGTTTGCCCATTTTTCTGAATGCTGAATGCTACACAACCTTCTTCTATGGATTTATGCATAGAAGCATAAAATCATGTCCACATCATATCCCGGCTCCCAAATGCTTGCATTATAAAGTCCCCTTTGTGTTTAATCTCGGTGTATTTAACAGTTCCATAAGCGGATTGAATTCCACGAGTGCTTTACGTGTTGATGTCAAAAGTACTTAACGTGAAAACATTCCCAGCAAAAGTTTTCTTTTTCCCCCAGTTAATTTCAAACAAACAAAAAAAAAATAATAAAACGGATTTATTTCCATTCTCATCAATGTGCACAAAGTCCTTTGAAATTAACTCGAATATACTACCTTCATTAGTATATAATATATACATACATTGTATGTATGCATTTACAGTGGGGATCACAAATGAGTACATCTAAATTACAAATAGAAAATCAATTTCTTTAATATAAACGTATCAAAATGGTATATAATAGAAATCAAAAGTAAAAAATTTCGCATGTACTTGATTTGGCCCCTTTCAACAAATGTTAACGCCGTTTTTATTTTTTAACACTGTCCATAAACCGATATATTTTAAAAAATTATTCATCCGATTTGGCATATTTTCCACCTATTTTTTGATAGTTCCATAGATCATCAGTGATCGAATAGGCTGTTTGATATTGCCCAAGCGTCATTTCACGATTGAACACAAATTTGCAATCGGGTTTAGTTGAACATTTTAATTATTCAGCAATTTCAACGTGACGAAACCCTATTTTCTGTAATGGAAAGAAAATTATTTTTCAAATCTCGGAGTAGTTTCCACATAATTGTTGGTAATTGCTGGATCAGAATTATATTTGGAAATTTGTTGTTGTTAATTTTACGAATGTTTACAGCTGTAATAAAGCGACACACTCTTCTTAAATCTTCAGAGATGAAAGGAAGGCGATTTGAAACTAAAATGTCACACTTAAAAGATAAACGTTGGTACCTATGGATGGAATAACGAAAAATTTGAATGGTGTAAAATTGAGTACATGCGACTTTATTATTTTGTTATTGTTCCCATCGCTCATTTACTTCAATAGTGTCACAACTCAATTGCGTCTTACTGAGGAAATATAGGAAACGAATCATAGGTTTCCCGAATAAACTAGACCCTGACATATGTATGTATAATACACGCAGAACAAACGTCATCTCAGATAAGAGATTTACAGGTTTTTCTTTAGCAAAAAAATAATAAGTGAGTTTTATAAACAGAAAAAATTGAACAAATATTGCTTTTTACGTTATATGAAGAGAGTTATACTCGAATTTAAGCCAAATAATTTTTTTTATTGATCTTATATAAGCTTAGAAGACACGATGTCCAAACATGTACTCACCTTTGCTCCCCACTGTATGTACAACACATTCAGCTGCATATGTATTAATACTAAAGTATGTCTATATATATTCTATATCGATGGAGGTGCTTATTTGTTTACATCCAATTTCGTATAAGTTCACAGAAAATGTTCGTATATTTGAATATGTTAGGGGTGCGGACATTCATTTGTATGTAGAACATGGATCTAAATTAATTAGGCATATTATCAGCAAATTAGTCAGCATTCTCATCAAGGAACACTGTTTCCCTGTTTTACTGGTGCCGAATAGTTGTCAGTCGGTAAAATAGACTGTCAAATCTATATTACATTACTTCCAACTGGGTATTTAACTGATAACCAACACTTTACAATTCTACTCGTAACTCCAAAATGTTGATCTTGTAATGCCACTTTGAGATTACTAACGAATACTTCGTTATACCGTTCAGTGTTCGTTCGTTGTCGATATTCACCGTGGGTTCCGAACATTTTTCTTTCTTCATTGTACAGTGTACACTTTACTTGCGGACACCCCTCTTAAGCGGACACCTGACATTTTTCAGTCCTCTTGTGTACTCCTCTCATAAGCGGACACCTCTCATAAGTGGACAAAATTCTCAGTCCCTTAGGTGTCCGCTTAAGCCAAAAGCGTTTGGCATCTCCTGTGAAGATATGAAAATGCTTCTTAAGTCCTTTTTGGAGTTCTCGTGACGATATGTTTTATTTCCCACGGAAATGGTGTTAGTTACATGTCGACATGGAAATTGCTTAATTGTATGTGTTAATTTTATGAGGATATTCATCCAAATAAATCAAATCGAACTTCCATTATCACCTACTAATGAATGCATTTCGCAGCGTACAGTGAAAGAACTGAAAACTAAACCGAATTTCAATTAAATTTCACTGAGGTCTAGCTGACGTGTGTTGGAACATATGTCCGCTAGATGGGGATACACACGGAAATGTTTGCGCAAAGGTTGCAAAAACGTAATCTACAGGTTATTGTACGAATATTTCACAAAGAAACCAAATGTCACATTTTAACAGAAAAGGGTGTTTAAATATAGAAAAACGTATGAATCAAATTTCATCGGCCAAAAGTTTGTAACATATTCTGTAAAACATTGGTTGTAGTCAAGGAGGGACGGATTATTTTCCTATTATATATTTTGAGGTATTAATGTTATATTTTAGAAATGTTTCCATAGTTGACTACTTTTCGTATTTTTTTCGATTTTAAGGCGGGAAAATCTTGTTTTTATGTTTTTTTTTTTAAATTTATAATGCGCATAAAAATTTTCATTATTTTCAGATTTTGATATATTTGAAAAAATTTAACAACAAAAGGTGTTATTTTGGTATTCAAAGAAAAATGAAATAATAAAGAGGAAGGTATGCCGTTAATAATAAAACAACATCCCACCACGACCACGCTTACAGGACCATATCCTTTTCATGAAATTTCCCATAAAAAAACTGCAAAGTGGCTGCCCTATGGCGTCGATAGCCTCACGTATTTTCTCTTGAATCGACGCGGGGCTGTTGGCGTAGACCTTATCTTTCATATGACCCCAAAGCAAGAAGTCGCAAGGGTGTTAAATCACAAGATCTCGGTGGCCAATTGTGATCACCTCTTAGAGAGATAACACGATCGGGAAACTTTTTAGTTTTGCGAACTGTGACTGCAAGATTTTCACCATTTTTGTAGTGAATTTTAATAATTTCAATGCGTTGTTGAAGCGTGTATCGTTCCATTTTTAATAATGGCGTAGTTTCTAAAGTGACAGCTACGGAAATACCGAGGTGAAATATTCTCAGAATTTCCCGTAGTTTCGTTTTGTTCATTATAAACAAAAATTGTATTTTTATTGCACAGTGTAATTAACACCTTTGAGTATCTGCAACTATGTATGTATGTATGATGGATACGTGTGTTAAATTATTTACGAAAATGTTTGTTGTGTGTTAAAATAAAATGTAATATTGTGCATTGTGGATTTCATGCTTTATTAGTCTCAGCCAACAGATGAAATGTGGAATTGAAAATTTATTGTATTTCCATTCGAGACCCTCATCTCATTTAGGAGGCATTATGGCATGTTGTGTAAGGTTTGCAATTATTTAGTTATATAATTATACAAGAATTATATTTGTTAAATATTTAATGATGTAATCATTTAACTATGTAATAATTTAAGTATATAATCTTTGAATTTTTGATTTGTATCTTCGACCTTCAGGTCCGACATAATTTGTTGTCTATTTTTGCAAAAAGAAAAATCTTAATTATATAATTACTTAATTGATAATTTTTTAACATACTCATTAATTCAAATATTGTTCAGCTCTCAAAACTGAATCCTAGTGAGCGTCCATGGCCGACTTCTGTGTCCACTTTATCTTTCCCATGCATGGCCTCTATATGCGTGAGTTATTCTATATGTTTGACATCATTTCATTTCTGCTGTATGTGTGCGTGTGTGTGCGTTAGTGTGTATTTGTATGTGTACGTCGACAACGTCAAAAAGATGAAAACAAATAATAATAATAAAAATAAATACAAATAATTATTTTTTCCGTTTATTTTTTTTTTTTTCATAAAATTTAATTGGATTTGTTACGTTAATTGGCCTTTTTCATTTCAGTTTCGTTAAATTGAAGTTGCAGAGGACTGTTTTTGAAGAGCTGGTCACACAACGATTGCTTGGCGGTCGTGTTAATGACTACCGTAACAACAACATAAAATCTGCGTGTCAACATAAGTACCAACAACAACATCGCCCTCGGCATCATTTAAGGACATTCCAGCGATAAAAAAAAAATATAGACTGTTCGACATCGAAATGCGGGTAAAATGATTTTTTAATTTCTTTATAAGTATTATCAATATTTGTGTTCATATTTGATTTGTTATTGGCCTGCGGTATAATGCGAGAGTTGGCGTTGATATTTTTCAGTCACAGCTCGTAGAATGACCTTAGCGAAAAAATTGGCAAAATAATTTGTAGTAAATTTTAGAGGCGTTTGAACTGAATGCATTTAGGTCGTATAGCCACTTAGGGAAATGATTATTTGGAATTCAGTTCAGATTTTGAAAATTGCACTTATTTAATGGAATTCCGTGGTTGTTGTCGTCCCACGTCTTTCTGACTGTGGGAATACGACATTTTTATGAAAATAAATCAGCCAATTTGATTGATATTTCACACAGACCTAGCTGGAGTGGGTTCAAGCTTAGGTCTAGAAGACCGATCCAGCGAGTCTAAACAGACACGAGCTAAGGGTCCAAACTTTGACACCTTGATTTTCAGAAAATTGTGTATGCCCAATTTTTTACGTGAATAACACTCTGCGACAAATGTTAAGGGTCAGTGATCGGTTTGGAATGAAACCACCGGGGAAAGTTATATTGGTAAAAAAAAAGTCATACGTGTTCCAGCGTTTCGCTGGGTCTCATCTAGGAATCGAGATATATCGATTTGAATTTAGTAAGTATCGTATAGGGGAATTTGTCACGTTTTAGGCTCTTTTGTTTGACATAACTCGAAAACCACTCGTCCGATTTAGCTGAAACAAATTTAGAAAAATTAAGAATTACAATTCCTCTAATCTGTTCTTAAACCGTTTTCCTACTTAAGCAACAGTTTCGCAATTATAAATAAATGTATGAAAAAAAAAATTATTTTTGCCTAAAAATTAAAAATTTTTTTTTTTTTAATTCATAAAAAATCCAGAACGGTAAAAAGTGTCAAGTCCTATTAAAATGTAAATAAATGTATTTAAAAAAAAAATAAAAAAAAAAAAAAAAATGTTCTTCATGCGCTTATTTTTAACTTGGAAACTATTACTTGTAAAGGAAAACAATATATGAACAGATTAAGGGAATTGTAATTCTTGGTTTTTTAAAATTTATTTCAGCTAAATCGGACGAGTGGTTCTCAAGTTATGTCAAACAAAAGAGCCAAAAACGTGACAAATTCCCCTATACGATACTTACTAACTTCAAATCGATATATCTCGACTCCTAGATGAGACCCAGCGAAACGCTGGAACACGTATGACTTTTTTTTTACCAATATAACTTTCCCCGGTGGTTTCATCCCAATCCGATTGTGGCTGTCGCACAGTGTAATAAGTGTTCAATTTATTGTTTTCAAAAGTTATGAAATATTTTGTTAAAACTCAATATGCAATGAGTTTGTCAATTGACATTTTGCTGTTAAATTTAGAAATAGAAACTAAAACATAGCAATCTATCAAAAGAATCCTAGATTTACTAAAAAATGAGGGAAATTCCCGAAATTTACTAAAAAAATATTTTGATACGCCACCTTACTTATTTCCCTTAACATTCCATGAATGAACTTCTCTCGAATCAGTCAACTGTGTACGATATAATTTGTATACTCATTGACCGGGACCTACTGTTTAAAAACGGCTCCGAACGGCTTATGGTTTTCTAAAGAAGTTTTGCATGGCTTAGAGAATGCTCTCTTACTCGTAAAGTCGCCAACATTTACGAGGTGGAAACAGCCGCTGAAAAATGTTTGATGGTCTTACCCGGTTTCGAACTCGGGTTCTTCTGTGTGACAGTCGCACTCACTACCTACCACACCACGACCACCCCCTTACTCACTTAAAAAATGTAGCATACTGGACTAAATAAATAAACATGTGGCGGAAGTTTAAATTTTCCTAAGAACCGAGGTTCCCAACATTAACTCATTCTGGCTAAAACCACTGAGTCCATCTTCTACACTTTAAATCGATCGTGTGCAATTCAACCAATCAAACTGAACAGCCCAGTTCCAAATGTCAGATTTATTTTCAAACTTTTTTCGAAGTCCCCCGATGTGTGTGTTTGTTTTCTAATTAATTCCAAGAAGTGTTTATTTTTGTTCAACTTTTTTCAATCTTTCTCATTTGTATATTGTGTCTCTTTTAACTTCACTTTCTACATGTCCCTCGATGATTACCAATTGTTCTTTTGTTTTTTTTTGCTAATTACAAATTTCCGCACTATTTAACTGTTCAAATGCTTTCCATAGTTCAGGCCGTTGCCTTTAAACTTTCCGAACAACCATACTATGCACTTTATAAAACTATTTATTGACTTCTTTATGGAGGTTTTCTGTTTATTTGACAAACAGTTTTAAATGTTAATTATTCTAAATGGACTTTATGTTTGTTTTCACAGCATTTCATTTAGCATTTCAGTATAACTTATATATTAATAGAGTTTCATTGCATTGGGAATATTTAATTAGTTGATTTTGAAAGTGGGTTACTTACCTGTCGACTCACATTTTATGCCAGAAAACTGTTTCCTTTTAAAAACCGCTCAGTGTCTGCCCTGTCTGTTTCACGATGTCGATGTGACTTGTCGTTCGACGATATACTGAAACCAAAATTTTTATTATTTCCTAAAGTTAATTAATTCGCGTTTTGGCCAGACCACATTCCCAACCAACATGGTCGTTAATACACGATAATGTATGGAGATGATTTAATATTAATGTATGTATTGGAAAATAATATTAATAACAAATGACTAAATAAATGAGCATCATCATTAATAATAAATTATTACATTACAAATACTGTTTATGCACAATTTCGTGTGAGTTCTTTGAGCACCACACATTCGTTTTTCCGACAAACAAAAACAGAAAACCGAAAAGATAAATATGATAGTTGGACATTTTCCCAACTAATCTCCCGCTTAAAGTGTCAATAAGCATCTTGGGAAAACATTTTTCTTACGAGACATAAAGGAAATACATATGCTGTTCGTATCGCATATAAGTAAAACAAACTACAGTCATTTCAAAATGGAACTTAAACTGATATATGACATGGATGACAACCATTAGGGAGAATTACCACTTTGTCGCAATAAACCACTTCGATCAAAACTGAACTCCGTCCTTGCCAAAATACCCAAATTGTTTGGAGGTGACCAAAGGAACAAAATAGCATGAGAAGGGTCAATACCACCATGTGGTAGAGTGGATTAATTTGTGAGGAAGCCATAGTGAAGAGAAAATGAACACATCCCAAGATTGTAAGTTTTCTTTTGATACCTTCTTTGTGGGTTTTCTCAAACGATATGTCATTGTGTGTGGTTATATTCATGTCACCGCAAGGGGGGGGGGGGATGAGTACATGATTCCACAACGAAATATTATTTATGGAATGTACTGTGGCTCAGGATAATTGATTTTTGGTTAGAGCGCGCTCGACTTGAGACTCCTTAATTTCCGAAGGAGCAAAATTGGGATTTTTTTTGGGTGACTGTACGTACCACCCCTAACATATTTTCATACAGCATACTGATCCAAATTAAGTCAGTCGGAGATGTAATGGAGGCCTCGGTTCATTTGAATAAACGCTATGAACCCGCAGAATTTGGCCACCTCAGCGGGAAAATTGTTTCCGAATTTCATAAAATTATACTTCCCTGTACCATCTTGTTAAAACCACATATCGGCAACATTCATATCAACAATCCCGCTGGCGGTGTGCTCATTCCCCGCGGCATTTTCGGAGAAAAATTAATCAATAAATCAAAAGTAAACTTAAACACTAGGGTGGAGTGAAAACATGCTTTTTTTTTAATTTGAAAAAGTTAACCTCGGAAAGAGATGTAGTCTGGGGTCCTAATGAGGGGAAAAATAAAGAAAAAAAATTTAAAAAAATTTTAAGTGTCGCGCCACTCCCTCGCAATTTGGAAATTATCGCTATTTTGGCGTTGATTTTAGAAAAATCCTAAAAATGAACGACTTAACTTATTCGAAATTTAAAAGTTTGAGCTTCTTCAGTGCCCAAACAAAAGTATTTGAGGCAAATATGAGGATAATCGACTAATATTTGTAGCTTTGGTGGCGATTTCATTGTTCAGTCAATTTTCTGAAGAAGGGACGATTTGACTTATTTTACTTTTTGAAATTTTTGAACAATGAGAAAATTTTTTTTAAATTTCTTCATGCCCTTATTTCATTGTTTACGATATTGCAAACATTTATTGACATAAAACATTTTAGGATTTTTCTAAAATCAACGCCAAAATAGCGATAAATTCCAAATTTCGAGGGAGCGCGACTCCTAAAATTTTTTTAAAATTTTTTTCTTTATTTTTCCCCTCATTAGGACCCCAGACTACATCTCTTTCCGAGGTTAACTTTTTTTTTTTCAATTTCACTCCACCCTATTAACACATTGAGTGCCATGGCTACACGTTTTCGTGCGACACCTAATACTTCCTGGGGTGCCACGTCGCACGCTTTCGTACGACAGGCATTGTCTGGCCTTAGATATTGTCGTGCGTTTCTGTGTGACTCTACAGGGTTTTTTTAATGTGTTTCTAGTACCCTAATGTTTGCCCTAAATTTTGGTTCAAGTTTCATAGAGATATCTTCATTTTTTGCGGTTTTATGATAAAAAAATTCCGTCGTGCAGTGCCACGTCGTACAGAAACGTGCGACATAAAAAAAAACCGTTATAAAATCCAAAATAAACCACAAAATTATCCGGGATTGGCGCAGAACTGAATATTTTCTACTTTTACACCAGTTTATAGCAAAAAATGTGCTTGGCACCCGGGGAAGGTTTTCGTCAAAACCCCTTGGCACTCAATGTGTTAAACACATATCAAATATTTTTTTCATGATATTTCTTTTTTTATTATTAAGTCCCCTTTTCCACAGGCAAATTGTTATTTGGCAAATTTTTTGTTTTCTCTTTTGAAATTTTCGCTTGCTTTTCCACTAGCAAATTTTTCTTTGCCAAATTTGCGAATCAAAATACAAAAGAAAGAAAGAAACGTCAAAAGTGTTTACATTTTAAAGAATTTTTCGAAGAAGTGTATACATAATTTAAAATCGGTGCAATAATGGACAAGGAGTGTAAACATAATTTAATAAAAGAGATTTTGGATTGTACAAAATCCGCGTTTGATATGGAGTCAGCCGGCTGTGTGTCAGTAAAACGAATAGGTTAAAAAGGAAATGTCAACAAAATTGTTTGCAACGAACAGAGCAAAGCAGAATTTGCGTGTACCGCAAATTCTGAACAGGCAAAGTTTTGTTTCTCTTCCTCGCACCCCTCTCGCCTACAAACTCAGAATTTGCCAAATAAAAATTTGCCTGTGGAAAAGGGGACTAAGTTTGAACGTTGATATTATGTGTGAAAAACGAAATCATTTAAATGACCACCACGAGAAGTGTTTGCAAGCATTGATTTGTTTGAGGTAATTTTGGACCACTTTTTGGCGCATATTGGGCGGTATCTCAGCCATAACTTGACGAATGTTGGATCTTGAGTACTCAAGAGTAGCCGCACAAAAAAGTCTTATGGTATCAAATCGCATGATATTGGTGGGAAATTACGCGGCCAGGAAATGTCTCTTGCAATAAAGCCATATTCGCTCGAGTTGTGTGGCATGTGGCAACGTCTTGTTGAAACCACATATTCTCCAAGTCGTATTCTTCAATAGCAGGCAAACAAAAGTCGGTTATCATACGAACATAACGTTCCGAATTGATGGTGACAGTCGTTCCCTCGTTTTTTTATTAACATACCCACCGAGTGAGAAATGTGCTTCATAACCATAAACCATAATCTCCTCTTAAAGCAGGATATGTGGCTGTGCCAGAATCACAATTTTTGTAGTAGGTTTTAATAATGTGTACGCGTTGTGTCCATTTTCGTCAATCTCAGACTTCTAACTGAAAAGAACAATAAGTTTGACAGATGTCGAATTCCAGCCCTATACTTTTGAAACCACAAAATGGATAACCCTATACAAGGGTTTTTAATTTCCCCACCTTTTTCCACTTCCGGGAATCGGGAATTTTTTTCGGCTTCTTCACTGGATTTCCGTTATTAAAAAATAATATTTACCAAAAATAATGAATTTTTTTTTGTTTTTTTTTTAACCGTATCCCAAACATGAAAGGGGAAAATCTTTTCTTGTATCCTTGCAAACATATACCATAAACGGGATAAATTCACTCGAAATCCCCAATATGTTTCCATAATGTGTCAAGGATTATGGCAGATGTGTGCCCATACCCAAATCAATTCCACAATCATCCAATATTTATGGAATTTATACATGTGGACATCGTGCATAAATAAATACATACAAGTGTTAATAAAATGACGACTAAAATGATTTAATATTTACGCACGCTTTTATCTGCATTCGAACAGTATTTATTAATAACAAATGATTAAATAAATGAACATCATACAATAAATAAATAATAAAATATTACTTTTTCTAATTTGGTATATTCATATACAGCGTCATGCATACATACATACATACGTACATGGGAAAGAGCTTATGAAAGATGAATATTTTCCGGGCCAACAAAAAGGAAAAACGTCCTAAAGATGTTCGTATATTTCTCAATACCATTTTTCATTATTTTTGGGGATTGAAGGAAATGTGTTGTGTATATTGTGTATAGTGTATCGAAGATAAAACGAACTGCTTTCAATTTAAATGGAATTCAAATTGATAGATGAGAGTAATGAAACCGTTTATGACACATTATCACTTCCTCATACTCTCTAATATTTCGCCTGCGACCCAGAAATACGTCGTACACAACATCAACACCATCAGTGTCAAAACAACCCGAACCTGAGGTGGTTGAGCGAGTTAACTAACCGGAAGGTCATGTGAGTGCCATTGATACAGTAGCAATACCATGGAGCGCATGGGACAAAGTGAAAGGAGGCCGTAAAAAACATTTCATGATTTACACTATTCCTCTAATACTTTCTCTTGTGCCTTTCGCCAAAGACATGTATGTCGTCGTTGACATATGGGCAGATGGAAGAAATTGAACATGATTCAATGGCCGCCAAAATGTTAAGGCAATGGACACCCAACCACCAACTAAGTCATGGATGACAGGCGGAAGTTACATGACTATAAATAACCGAATTAAGGACACACTTAAATTGCTATCAAAACTAAATTGATCAACATTTGTGTGTCCATTCAGTAATGCTCTGTTATTGAACAGCAAATACGGATTCATGGAAGAAGACAGGCTCCATTCATTCATGGGCTACCACTTGTCTGTTTGGGTCTATGAAATCTCTGAATGTAAACTCATATCAATAAATCGCTAACAAACAGAGAATTCATGGCTATTGACTATGTGCTGTGTGGCCCATAGGATGAGTTTGGTTGACTCTTTGTTTGCGCCAGCAATCAAATACAATTCGAAGCATATTTTAGGCCAGATGATAAATATTCATCACCCAGAAAGGGAAATGAAACGAGTTTTGCAAGCAAACCAAAGAGACAAAAAAAAAAAACTCATAAAATAGCTTCTTAGGGATTTGCTTTACATAAGACAAATGCATTTTGCACTTATTTAGAATGAAGTTGAGGATAACAACCAATGGTCACGTTGCCAGTACACACTCGTCATGGTCATTCCTTATTGCAAGGGGATACTGAGCTCCGAGCTCGTTGTGGTTGGGGTTTTTAATTTCCCGACTTTTTCAATTCCCGGGAATCGGGAATTTTTTCGACGTCTTCCCGGGAATTACCGAGACTTGATTTTCGTTATATAAAAAAAAATCTCAATTTTTTATAGTTTTTTTTTAGTTAAACATAAATAATTCTGGCACATTAAAAACTTGAAATCATTAGTAAAACTAATTAAAAATCATACGCAATTAATTTTGAAAAGAATCTCCTGTACAATTAAAATGTAATAAAATCAACTTGTTGAGGAATGTTTCAGCAAGTAAATAATTGTACAGTTTCCCGGTTAGAATACAGTACTTACTTATTTCCCTTAACATTCCATGACGGAACAGACGGGGAACTAACTCTCGAATCGGTGAGCTGGGACCTAATGTTTGAAGCCGACTCCGGTTTCTAGAGAAGTTTTACATGGCTTAGATATTGCATTCATACTCGTAAAGTCGCCAACATTTACAAGGTGGAAACAGTCGCTGAAAAATGTTTGATGGTCTTACCCGGTTTCGAACTCGGGTTCTTCTGCCAACACCACGGCCGTCCACATAAATCATCAAATCAGACATAGTTTAATTTCTTTTTGTAGTATTTTTTATCCCGGAAATCGGGGAGTAAAAATCTGCCAATTTCCTGGGAAATACGTCCCGGGAATTCCCGGGTTAAAAACCCTAGTTGTGTTTGTAATATTTTTTTTTATTACTTTGCCGGGTTAAAAACCCTAGTTGTGTTTGTAATATTTTTTTTTATTATTTTGCCGGTGCAACATGTTGTTTATGTGAAATAATAATTTCAATGTACGTACATGTGTATGAATGCGAAAACCATAACAAATACAAAAAAAAGTAAAAATATAACGACGACAAACAACAACAAATATGAATCGAGTCCATGCATTTTGGACGATGGACAAAGATTCGTAGCTACTGCAACGTACGTTGAAAACAATGGCCGTAACATGCTTAATTGAAATCGCTGATAATACTTTTTCAGTATTTCAGTTGAACCGTTGCCAAACTATAAGCCTAAAAAGACAAATACATTTCTATACTCGATAAGGCACACACAATCACAAATGATAATAACCATAATGCATAATGGAAACGTTTTCAACGATGAGTTTACTTTTCCCAAAAAAAAAAAAAAGAAACACCACAAAACATGACAATTTTGTGAAAATTTCCATGGCTCAGCACATTTGGTATTTTGTTGGCCTAATGCGATATAATTTTAATTTAATCTCATAAATATTTAAATAATTGCGCAATGGTTTGTTCACCAGCTACAGTGTTCATGTGTTTTCATGCGAAATTATACATTTGCATGTGCGCGCATTTTCAAAAATTTAAAAATTTTGGTTATTATTGATATTGAAATGGATATTTATACATTTGATTTTGTGTGCTGATGCTGATGCAAAAGTCTGATGTTTAATATATAATATGTACAGTGCTCGCAAACGTTGTCTGTTTGTAAGAGGTTGTAGGAGAATATACATTTCTATGTGCATCAGCAAAATCAAATTGTATGAGTATTTGTTGAAGAACTTGTTGGCTTTGATTGAAATTTCACACAAGCCTAGCAGAAGTGTGTTCTAGCTTTAGTCTGGAAGATAAATTTAGTCAGCCTAACCAGAGGTGAGCTATAAGTTGGGTTTTTAACCCTGCAATTCCCGGGGCGTATTTCCCGGGAATTTTCGATTTTGTACTTCCCGATTTCCGGGATTATTGGTCCGGATTCCCGGGAACAAAATTGTACAATTTTGTTCCAATTTTTGCACTTTTTACAATTATGATTGTGGGTTTTAACCGGGAAATATACGATTTTATACTTTTTAAAACATTTCTGAACTACAAGGTGGCGCAAAAGTAAACTTCCGATGTTTTTTGGCTGTAATTAAAAAAAAAATGAAAAACTTTGATTTTTCTTGTGGATTATTTTTATTTGGTCTTTTAATTTTTTTTTACATCAAGTCGAGAATATGATGTCATGTAAATGACCGCCGCCATAGCATTTTCTGATAGGAGGATTACTTTTGCGCCACCCGTTAGTTAATCTTTAAATTATACAGGATATTTGTTTCATTTCATCATGTTTTTAACACGCCTGAATTATTTATGTTTAAGTAATAAACAATCAAATTTTTTGGGTAAAAAACAAAATTTTTTTTTTTTTGGAAAATTAGTGCTTTATTTGTTTTTATAAAAAATGAAGACCCGATTCCCGGAAAATTAAAAACCCTAGCTATATGGTCCATAGTTGCAAACCTCGGTTCACAGAAAAATTGAAACTTCCGCCAAATTTTTATTTCTACTCCACTTTGCATACAATATTCTTACAAATATTTCGTCACATAGATTTTGGTATCAAAAAGTTGCACATAAAGTCGCAGGCCGTCATAGAAGTCGCAAATTGTAACTACAGTCGCACAAGGGTAACACAGAGCCTCCTATACATATGTCACAGTATGGACCCCACTGATTATTTTTAAACTGGATAAGGTACTAGTGTGCTGAAATGTAAACAATTGATCCAATTCGAATAATTAAGTAATTGTATCAAACCTAAGGAATCTTAATATGTATTTACCCTCGACACTGATTCACTGACTCTGTCACGCAGTACGTAGGAATTTAAATAGGCATTCTATAATTCTATAAATAATAATAATAAAAAAATAATATTTTTTTTTTTGTACAGAAATTGTGTTTTCCCCAATTTTTTTTTTTCCAAAATTTTTTTTTACAAATTTTTTAACAAAATTTTTTTTTCAACAAAATTTTATTTTTTACAAAAATTTTTTTTTTTACAAAATTTTTTTTTACAAATTTTTTTTTTCAACAAAATTTTTTTTTTTCAACAAAATTTTTTTTTTCAACAAAATTTTTTTTTTCAACAAACATTTTTTTTTCCACACATATTTTAACGGGCGCCATAGGCGCATTACAACTTACTAGTTTATAATAACGTTCAGGAACCGATGGTCTCTAAAAATATATAAATGAATACAACAAATATACGCTCTAATGTGTACAACTTCTTTGTGATGACAGCCTTTAATGGTCATTGGCTTAATGTTTAATTAACACCTAACGAACAGTTATCGATGTCCAATTTCATGCAAACTGACATCTACACCAGTTCGAGTACGAGTATATGTGAACATGACCATTAATATGCTAATTTCTAATTTTACACAAAACATATTCAAATTGACACTGTCATCTAAATGGATTTTTGATCTCAGCAGTTTTTTTTTTTGTTTTTGTAAATTTAAACAGAAACCTTCAATGTGTAGACACATAGCCATTATGTGAAGTCACCAAAAATAATATTGTGCCTAAAATGCATATTTTTCCATTCGACTGTCTAACCAATAAATTTCAATATTTATTTTAAATAATGACGTTTACGTGTTATGTTCTGTGGTTTATTACTTGCACATGTACATTCATACGTATGCAGGGGTTGGATAGGCGCAATACAACAGGCCTTATAGTAGATGGGCTGTCATGCTCTCACTCTACGCTCCTTTGTAATTAACAACAAGGTGCCATAAAAAAACAACACCTTCCATACTCCCCTTCCAAAAGATGAACCAAAAAAACCTGTGTACCACATGGAAGGTCTGAGTTTAGTATGCAGCATGACTATAATTTTTTTTTTTAAATTTTCCTTAGAAGGCCTGGCTTTTGGCGCTGGTTTGTTCATTGGTTTGAGATGTTATTCCATAATGCCAATTAACATTTATAACAATAAAAAAACCATGTCGGATTTCCACACCACATCAGGCATCCTACACAACAGTGTGCGAATATTTTAAATTGAGGCTTTTTCGACAAATATTCTAGCATAAAACCAAAGTCGAAAATTACATATCAAATGGATCAAATTAAAGGATACGATTTGTGGATTCAGATATTCTTGAAGACTGTGTCGAGTAGCTAATCGTGAGTACAAAAGGTCTTGGACTTATACCAACATAATTGGTCAGCGGTTCCTTGTCGGTCACCGAGTGGATTTTCCTTACATACATGATTTTGATCACACAGCAAACCGAGGATCGTATCCGGGCAAGAACATAAAAAACGATTTCGCTAGCAAATTCTCCCGGTCAGTAAGTAAATATGTAAATTAGTTGTGTTATTCAAGGAATTTCCCATCTGGTCCTTCATGGAATGTTATACGAAAAACATAATTTGTGCTGAAAGCTTTCCCAAAGCCAAGTTTGACAATTCACAATGCCTAACAAATCTACCGATTTACATGAGTTCAGTATTCACCACATATGTGCGCCATCTTCTTTGATGAAATGGGTAGCTACACAATAGGTACTCCGTGTGCTTGATACTTTCAAATTTACTGCAGGTCCCGAGAAAATAACCACCAAAATATAGCGTGCAACACGCAGTCGCATAATTAAATTTTTTAAAATTTAATTTTATTTCAGTTGGCCATTAAAAAAACGCATGTGCACATTTTATTTCTGCTTCTCGCATTATTCCAATAGAAAAACAAATAATTGTTTAATGTGTTTAATAAGGTTGGGTTAGGTTAGGTTGAGAAGAGGAGGTGGATTTTCTCAGCCGTTATTGCCTTAATAGCCAATTGGCTATTTGGAAAGATATTTACATTTGTTGGTCTCGTGTTAGCGCTAAACCAGCTCACAGACTCTGTAATTGCTCGAATTCCCGCCTGTAGGACCGTGTTATGGTCTGAAAGGAGCAAGAAAAGTTCGGTTTCCGGTTCTTCGACGTAAAGTCCCAGACCCGCCCTTTCCCCTAATTTCGAACCATCTGTTTCCAGCTGGTGTCTGCGCTAGGGTTCCATCAATCCAAGATTGTCTGTCTGGTATTAGGGTCTCACACTCAACAACTATTGATTTCGGGTATTCTATCGGCTACTGATGCTATGTCAGATAAATTCCCTCAACTATTGTTTGATGATATGACCTGTATTCGGTTTCGATCCATTCGCCCATCGCTTTGAGTCTCATTGTTGTGAGGGCAGCTTCATATGTAATCTGTATCTCTATTGGTTGGACATTTAAAATAGTCTCTAATGTTCCATTATGTGTTTAAATGATTTTTTTTTTATTTGTGTTGCAGTTATTATTATTGATATTATTTGTCGGTACGATATTTGCGGCGGAGGAAAAGGCGATCAAGCCATCGGATATCAAGAAAGTCATCGACGCCAAAGACGTTAAGAAACCGACAGTGGAAAAAGAGGAAAAAAAGACGGGAAAACGAGACTCTTCAGATCAAACGGGTATGTATTTTCATGATATCATTCGATTCATTGTCCTTAACAAGTTGTATAATAAGTTGAATAACACTCCTGTATAGAGTAGTTTCTTTTTAAAAATGACATTTATTTATTAAACCAATGTATTATCCTCTTTCAGGTCTTTATGCAGCTAACTCCAATGATGAACCATTTAAACCGATAATTGGCCTCAGTCAGACGGACGCATATGAAGCCGCAGCAGCAACACATCAGGTAATTAAAACAGAAAAATCAGTATATTGTAGCTAAAGTCATTGTTGTTAGACCAGGCAAATCATAACTAATCGGGCATGGTGTTCCACTTATATCACGTAAACAGCCCTCGCATAATGGAATGTAATTAAGTGTTAATTTAAACCAGCGATAAGTGTTTTTTTCACTGACACTTAATTTATCCCTTATAGTAAAAAAAAAGTGTGCTTAGGAAAATCGTGTCATATCATCATCGCATAATGTATAGGCGTTGAATATGTGTTAAACATTTATTAAGCCAAATGATGTTAACTGCCATCAATTGGTACTAAAATAATCGTATATATATATATATTAAATAATAGACAACTCTTGTTCAAATTAATGGCACTTTAAATATTTAACAACCACTAACTATAACAATTTTATAATGAGATTTTCATTAGTTTGGTTAGCTGTGTACTACTAAACGTCTGATGATGTGTTAACAAGCACGTTAAATGCGAGCATGTTTAACTTGCATTATAGACGAGCACTCTTATACGTGTAGATACGACTATAGTTCGTATGGGTGGATTACAATAGCTAATGACTCCTATTGTACTGTAAGTAACTGCTTTTTTTACCAGCAGTAAAATCTAATAGCTTTTTTTTTTTATTTATCCTTTTGTCCCTGTAAGTTTATGTGACATTGTTGCCACTTGCGATCCAAGAAATGAACCGAAAATCATAAAAGAACAATCCCAAAATTATAAAAGAACTATTAATTCATTTTATGACAATTCAGAATCGGTATTTATTTTTTCCTGACATACTTGTTGGAATGAGAAACCTTATAATTCTTGTTAGAAGTAGATGGTTACATTAAATTATAAATAAAAACCCAGTTACTTTGTTGGTCATGTCTCATGGGTCTCATGTGGATTCTCCGTTCCCAAAATGAAGCAATGTGAAATGAAGCTCGTAGGTCCTCAATATATGTTTGGTCACTTTGACCGTATTCCAAGCGACATGGTCAGCCAATCTGCCATATTCTTCGATTGAATTTCACTTAATACGAAAACAAATGGAACAAATGGTCCTTTAAATGCGCCAAAAATACTTTCACTTAAAGCCGCCCACATGACGTTCATGGTCCCATAACATAATTCGACATGCCTCTTGCCCACGATATTTTTGACGATATGTACAAGCGTCATTATTTTGTGCATTGTTCAGTTGTGAATCGATTCTAAAAGTAATTTTAATTAAAAGTATGACCGAAAAATGTATAGTGACAACAAGTCATCATTTCAAAATATTTAAAACTGTTCCAATCTTAATATATATTTACCCTCGACACTGATTCACTGACTCTGTCACGCAGTACGTAGGAATTTTTACAATTTTTTTTTTTACAAAATTTGTTTTCCCAAATTTTTTTTCCAAATTTTTTTTTTCCACAAACATTTTGTTTTTCAACAAATTTTTTTTTTCAACATTTTTTTTTCCAAAATTTTTTTTTTCCAATTTTATTTTTTTTCGAAACTTTTTTTACAAAATAGTTTTCTCAAAATATTTTTTACAAAATTTTTAAAATTAAGTAACAAATACTTTCTCAAATTAACGAACGCCATAGGCGCATTACAACTTACTAGTTTCATATAATTATCAAGAAAATGGCAACACTGACTTGCCCTCACATTTAGATATACAAAGGGATTTATTTCCATTTTATTAAAATAAAAAAATGCAAGCCGGATGTAATCTTTTCAGACAATCACATCATCGGCATTAGCCCCACATATCACATAGCATTACACTTTCATTCTCAAATCCAATGTTGGAATGCCATAAACTGGAGTGATTTTAATAGTTTTTCCATAGTACTCGTAGGAGTTGAGTTATGCATTTCCTTGCTGTGTCCGTTAGCATTAAACAGTTCTTCATCTTTGTTGCCGGAAGAATTGTTCCTACTTTCTTTGCCAATAAACCTGTCATACGACACTTTACGCGAAACTTTTTTAGGCGATTTCTTTTTTAACACTTTTTCTTCGGTTCTATTTTAGTTATATTTTTTTCTTTGCTTTATTATAAAAAAAACTGCTGATTGTTTTAAGTCAATGTGAACAGGATTGTCAGCGTTAACTTTTTCACACACACACACACACACACACACTCGAGCAAGAACAGAAATGGTTGGAGGTATTTCGGAGTGTCCACAACTGTTTGGCAGCTTTATGGCAAAAGATTGCACTTTGTAGTTTACAGGAGCAACATTAGGAGAAGTACAGTCGTCGGAATGCAATATTAGGAACTTTTTTTCAAAATATTTAATACCTAAAACTAAAAAAACTATTGTTGACTCATATTTTATGAAAAATGAGATCATTTCTCTATGAAATCCTAAACAGTAACTGTATTTTTGGAATCTTGTCGATCGGTACCCACAGCATCATTTGTACAAACATTTTGTGTGACATTTTTGAAATTATAATAGTTTTACCCAAATCCTCATTACTTTATTCGGAACTTCTACTAAATTATCAATAAAATATAACTCATACTACAATTCCCTTCCGTCCTAACTACATTGCGTTGCAAAGCCGTTTCTGTAACTGATACTATTCCACCAGCTGACCACTGTAGATATGCATTCTCCACTACGTTTGCGTACTACTGCAACACTGCCATACTTACATTGCCACTTATGCCGCCATTCCCACACAGCCACGCTTCAAACGCCGGGAGGATGGCTCCCTTATGCATCGTCTCGAAAGCATAAATCTCATAAACTAAGTATATTACGTCATCTGGTTACTTTTGTTCGTGTTGTTGTTCATAGAACTTTGGAGGATAATGCCTCTCATCTGCTTTAGCTTTAGCTGTCACACTCTGACCACATTTCGAAAGGATGTTTTCACATGGATGTTTTCTTTAAATTATAAGCGGAGCGTTGCTTGCCCTAACGATGCTGGCGGTGGTTCTGGCGGCATCATCCGTGTGAACGAACGATTGCCATTCGGACTCCACAAGCAATGGCAAAAGTGGAAATGTTCAGTTTGGAACTTGGCGAGGTCTAAGTGACACCAATCGGTTATGTTTGCTGTGACATCGAAACCGACGAAGGCGACGAGAGCAATGATGAAGAATCTGATGATGAAGTAGAAGAAAATTGTGGCTTTGAAATGCATTGTACTCGTAATAGGATAATGTACTATATAAGTACACATACACATGCACACTTGTATATCGCACTCGTACTTGGATGACATTCTAAGATCTTCTTCATATACTCGTATGTTTGTATTTGCGTACATATAGCTGGCTGGTATTTAGAACTGTCATCACTTGTCATACCAGTGGCATTGGAGTTTGAAGTGAAAATAACCTCGTCGTTTTGGCATTAGTCAGCTGACCACTCACAGAAATGAAAATGTAAACATTGGAGATATTGTATGTATTGACTTTACAGTGGGCTACATGAAAAACGGTGGGCCAACATCGGAGAACTACCAAAGACTATCTTTCCAATATATGTTTCGTTTGTCATGCAACTCGCAAAATACCAAATACCATTCAGAGGGCCGAGAGAGCTTACATGTGTTTTTTTTTTTTTAAAGAAAAATGCAAGTTCCAACGACTATAACTTTTGCTTAGTAAAGATATTGTTCTGATGTCTTCAGCGTTCATTTGTAATAATAAATTCATTTGTAAAAATATATTGTTCTTTTCGTTTAAATTAAAAATATATTTTGTATGTCGTATCTATCTTGATAACGTAAAAAAATGGGCAGTATGGACTATAAATAAAAATTTGGCGGAAGTTTGCACTTTTCTGAGAACCGAGATTAGCAAGTTTCGACCTAATAGATCATCTCATCATAGATTCATCTCCCAGACTAAAGTTAGAACACACTTTAGCTAGGCTTGTGTGAAATTTCAATCAAATCGGACAATGCAATTGCATATGGAGATTTTTCGAATTCCACTAGTGTACTTTCCATTAGAATTACTATTTCTAACAGGAATTTATAAAAAAAATAGTTGTAAAAAAAATGTGACGATAACGCCTCAAATAGTGATCTCTAGAAAAGTACAGAAATAATGTTTCAACAAAATAAAATTAGTTTATGAAGTGTTTATAAAACGATGGATTGTTTTTAATTTTTTAAAAAAAAAGTAGGCGATTTTTTTTTTATAAAAAAAATCCAGAGCGGTAAAACTGTGTGAAATGTTATAAACATTCGACATTGACTACTCACCCATATCTTCAGATTTAACCCTTCCAAGGCAATTTGTGTTTTGTTCTAAAAAGCTGTGACGAAAAATTACAGGTTCATCTAAATTTTATAAAATAAAAATATTTATCAATAATATATAAAAATACACATATATAAATTAAGAAGTTCATTAGATTTTTTTGCCGGATGCCGATATTGCTGATCATTGTTCCTCCGAATCAATTACTTCGCAGAAAGCACAATAAATGTTTTTTTTTAAGGTCAGCACTCAAGGGTGCCTCCTATAAATGCAATGCATTGTGTTAGCGGAAGGAAATTAGGGTATCGGGTATAACATTTGTTTTGAATTTCTGAATGTCACAACTGGCAGGAAACACATTTGCTGGAAGATTATTCCACATACGAACGGTTCGGCTAAAGAACGAATTTTCTCTATAGTGCGTCGTCCGGTCAACCGGCCATTCACAATAAACGGATGACAAATTCGAGTTACTTCTGTCTTACAACAAAAAATTACACAAATTTTCAAGTAATTAGAACTGTAGTCAGAAAATAAAAATGGGTAAATTCGTATAATTTAATAAGTAATACGAGTAATTCCATAACTCAAAGTCCTCTCCGTTAGTTAAACTTTTCTACGGGACTCGAATGGTGGTTCGATTTATAGAAGTTTGACTGCATTCTATCCTCTGCGAACTATTCGATGCGAAAGGAATCCATTTTAAGGGCAGTTTTACTAAAAGCATTTTTAAAAAAAATATAGTTTTGCTCCATTACAATTTTAACATATAGAAGAGGATATTCCCAGATTTTTAGAGTCGGTATAATTTCTTAACGAGAACCATGTCCCTTATGGCCCACTGTCCAATATTGATTTCGCAAAAGTCACATGCATCCATAAGCTCGATGGTCCTCCCTACCAGACAGAGTGAAACACACCAAGATCATTAAATGGATGACGAAAATGCGCCCGGAGTCGCACATAATGTCAGACAAGTCTATATCAGAATTTCTTATTAAAATTATTGCCACAAATACTAATTACTTATTATTTGTGGTGTGTGTGTGTGTGTGTGTGTGCGAAATTTAATGGAACATCATACATTTGTATTGTCACTTGGTCACTTTTCTATATACACGCATTTGTCTGTTTTCTATATCCAGCACACTGGACTTCCTTTCCCTTTCAAAGTCTGCTTGCAGAGAGAAAATACTATGAAGTGGTTGTCATTAAAGAGTTCATATTTTAAGTACATGTTTTCCTTTCGTTTTGGTCTTTTGCGGTAATTCTGTAATTTAGTAATTACGGAATGCATAAATTCTGTTTTATATCCCAGTTTATGACAACAAAACAGCATCCATCCACTCCTCCCACCCACACTCTCTAGACTAGTGCGGCCAGATTGTGTGGAGTATTTAAAAATTCTTGACGTGAAACAGATTCATGTCCTTTTCGGCTGTTGTGTCACAAATATTTGGGCAGGGGATTGTTTACTCGAACTGTTTTTGGAGCACTCACACATTTGGGCGTGATTAGGTCTTCCTTTTAGACACAAGGTGGCGTTTTCTGTAAACATTTTTTGTTTATACTGTAAGACCGTAGACTAGATGGCAAACAAAGGATGACATCCTGCTTACGTTCCAGTCTGTAGCTTTGTACATGAGAGAGTTTTATAAGTTACAGCTGATTATGTTGTACCCTCAAATTTGAGAGCATCTTTTAGTAGCCTAATTTACTTTCGAAACAAGTACCGGTTACGATTATAACGTAGGGTTAGGTAGGATATTGGCAAACATATTTTTTAGGCATTCTAGTCATTGGTGATAGTTACAGCTGAAATGCACTTTATGGGGCACCAAACACAAAAAATATGCCACCACCTTCAGAATAACCCTCTGATTGCGAAAATCTATACGATAAGGGTAGAGTGCCCCAGGCTCCTAGCTATACAAAAAAGGGGCCACATGGTGTGGGCACTTAAACTGTAGGCAACTGCATAAGGATGCAAAATAATTTCCCCAAATCTATTCAAGAGAACCTTTAAGCACCTAATATACTGTTTCCATTTAGGGCACCCATCACTTTCTTATTTCTTTTTTCTTTTCTTAATCACTGTTTACGAAAGAGTGTTCATTCGAATCAAGAGTATTCAATTGTACTCTGTCATAATCAAATGAAAATTTCAACCGGAGTTGAAACTTTTACCCAATCAATTATAAAAATTTCATACCAATCTGTGTTTCTTTAGGGTTTTCTCGACTTTCCATGGTTCTTATTAAGAACGAATACTGCGGGTTGTTTCTCTATACACAAATTGTTGGACAAAAAAGTTTTCTCGGTGAAAGACTTTCTCCCGACCTTCCAGACAGCGTGGTAGAAGACAGAAAAAAAAACACCGAAATGAATTACTGTAATTTATAACAGTAACTTTATTAGAAAATAAAAAGCAAGAAGAGACCCTGTTAAACAATATTCTCGTCGACCAAAGGAAAAAAAACAAACGAGACAATACAAAAGGACGTCTCCTTCTTTTGTATTTGTTTAATATCCTTTTGGTCGCTGTGCGGACAAGAGCAAAATTGTATTCTACGAATTCTGAAATGACCATAAATAGCCAAAGAAATTTGGCAAAGAAAAAGTTTTTTAAACAGTTTGTTTTTCTTTATAAATCTTTTCTTGTTTTGATATTTGGAACCGCTAATAAGATAGACAGAAATCACAAATCTGCATATAAAAATTGTTGTTTGTTTGTTCAGCGAGTGGCGCGTAACACAAAAGGCGGCGCGTTATGAAATGAAGGACACACGTACAAATTGTAACTAGGGTTTTTAATTTCCCGACCATTTTCAACTCCCGGGAATCGGGAATTTCTTTTCGCGGGACTTGATTTTCTTTATAAAATACAATGAAAAAATAATATTTTTCCAAAAAATAGTATGATTAATAAAAAAAATCCTGTACAATTTAAATGTAAGAAGAATAACTAGTTCAGGATTTTTTTCAGGAAATAAAACATAGATTAATTTCCGATTAAAACCCACAATCGCAGTTTTAAAAATTGTACTTAGTTTAATTTGTTGGAAGTATTTTATTCCCGAGAATCGCGACCAATAATTCCGGGAATCGGAAAGTAAAAAATCCGTAAATTTTCCGGGAAATACGTCCCGTGAATTCCCGGGTTAAAAAACCCTAATTGTAACTGAAAATAAGTCTTTAAACGCTGGCCACCGCCGCCAAGGGGTTGTATGTTAACAAAGGGGTTTGTTTTATGTTCAGATTATCTGGATGTAGATAGCCAAGACGATGAATGGATCGTTGCAATTTTTCAAATTTTCTCATTAATATTAACCGTCATTTATTTTGAGGAATGTCTTTCAAAGACCTGTTTGTTTGTTAATTTCCAAAGTTACATACTCGCTTTTTGGGAGAAAACTCCGCAAAAGAATGTTTCTAATTGGTTTTGTTGCCGCATTCATTCGTTTCGTGAACTTCTATGAATGAAATACTTTGGCCTGTTTGTTCCAAGTCGTAGGATGTATAGAAGTTTTGTTAGAAATCGTTATTTTTGGGATTTAAATTTGTGTTTTGGTATTTAAATTTCATGGCATCGATTGTTTTATGGAAAAAAATGAAAGGATTGACTGAAATTGTATTAAAAAATTCCATCGATTATGTAAGAAGACCCATAAACCTGAACTCAGTTTTAGAATATGCGGTATTGCACTATTTCTTCTCATGATTGTATGTAAATGCTAGTTAATTCAACTTGTAGTGATAAGAAACGCCCATTATTTGAAGTAGTTTCTATTTCCATTATACATACTGTAATATCGACAATTCCATGGAATTTGTGGCATCCCGTATGCTTCGCCTAAATCATATTGGCTACTTTCAATTTCTTCAATAGAATTAAAGCAATTTTAGTATACATTTTAATATAAATTTGAAAAATACTGCTCAGATATTTGATGGTGATGTATAATTTTAGATAACGTTGGTTCTGTGTGATTTTCCATGCTCTGTACTTCGCTTAAACGAAAATCCGCTTTATTGAAAAATCATTTATGTGAAACACATTTTTAACACAAAGACACAGACTTATATGACAGGAGGAGAAATATGATAAATGTAACAGTGACAAAAAATAATGTTGTGCCGTCTCATTTGAGTATTACGTCATGCAACTTATTTAAGTACACAATAATAGAGGAGAATAGACAGATCAATGCTGTAGTAGGTTCCATTGAATTTATTATGAGATCATCACAATAAATTCTGTTAAACCTACCACGAAGGCGATACTAGAATCAATTTATGAAAACAATTTTTGGAGACAATTCTGATGACTTGGGCAAAACAAATAATTCCAAAAAATTATGTATCAACCACATTTAAGACAACTCAACCAAATGAAAATAAGTGACTATTTCCATCCAAGCTCATTAATATTGAATTTAAATTTTACATACAGTGGAACTTGTACAGTGAAACTATTAGCAGTTAATGCGTTAAATTCCCTTAAACCATTTTTTAAGTAATTCCATAGCTCAAAGTCTCCGTTAGAGTTATGGATTTTTTTTTTTTAATTTACAATAAAAATTAAATTTATATTCTAATTTTTTATCCATATGGCTAGATTTTTGCAGCGACAGACCAGTCTCTGGTGGGAACCCCCACGCTGATAGGCAAGCACGATACCAATTCGCCTACTGGAGCGCCTTTATAGAATTACTTATAACATTGTTTAAGGGAATTTGTCGACCTAACTGCCACTAGAAGTGCTTCGACTTAAAGAAAATTCGACTTATAGAAGTTCCACTGTAGTTGTGCCACAATTTCTATCTTCGTTTCATAGAACAATTTCAAAAGTTCATACTCAGTTGGTTTAAATGAAAGAAGGTTCAATTAGTCCTTTTTATTAAAAATACCGCATAAGTAAAAATTATTTCTTGATTTTATTCATTACATCTTAACGAATTCGACTGATCACAGACAAAAAAAAGGCCCAAAAATAAAAAAAAAAAAATTATAAAGCTTTTTGTAATCTTCATTTAATTTATTTTCCACAGCTGAGTGCTCGTTACAATCTTAATATATATTTACCCTCGACACTGATTCACTGATACACTGATTCACTGATTCACTGACTCTGTCACGCAGTACGTAGGAATTTAAATAGGCATTCTATAATAACTCTATAAATAATAATAATAAAAAAAATAATATTTTTTTTTTGTACAGAAATTGTATTTTCCCCAAATTTTTTTTTTACAATTTTTTTTTTTTTACAAAATTTTTTTTTTCCACAAAATTTTTTTTTCAACAAAATTTTTTTTTTTCAACAAAAATTTTTTTTTTCAGCAAACATTTTTTTTTCAAACTAAATTTTTTTTTTTCCACAAAAATTTTTTTTTCAACAAAATTTTTTTTTTTCAGCAAAAATTTTTTTCCACAAATTTTTTTTTTTCCAATTTTATTTTTTTCCGAAATTTTTTTTTTAAAAAATAGTTTTCTCAAAATATTTTTTACAAAATTTTTAAAATTAAGTAACAAATACTTTCTCAAGCAAATTAACGGGCGCCATAGGCGCATTACAACTTACTAGTAGAAAATATTGGAGGAATCTTAATATATCGCCCATGTGCCATGTTCCGAGAGTTTTTGAATTCCCATACTTTTTTAGATTCCCATTTTTCCCAAAATGGTGTGCTCAATTCCGAGCGAAAGTGTGGTTCGAAAGAATAGCTTTGTTCAATATGTTACGAACTGTTTTCAATAACTATCAACAAAAAACATATGTTTTATTTGCAAATTTAACAACAAAATTAAGAAAAAAATGCCTACTGGCTTGTTAATTGCCCTGGTTTCTACTAGAAGAAGACTAATGATACTGGAACGTGTTAAACGAGTTGCCAGATTGATTAACTGGTGTAATCATCATTCGTGTTGTTAATTTTTTAATGAATATGTCCACCAAAGTATAAAATTTATGTTTATTTGAAGAAACCTTTTCAACAAGTAGAACACTCTGGGTAAATTTCGTCAAAAGTTGTTCTTGATAAAAGGAGCCTTTTTATTTTCTTTAATTTTACTAGAAAAGCTAATCTGAATACTGTCTTTTTTAATTAAATGTTGTAAGAAGAAGATAAATATTAACTCTGCGTTCTTTTTTAACTTGTATGTGCTCAGAAAAACACGTACAATCTCATTTCTTTTTCGATCCACAAGGCTATATGTGCTCGAATTATATTCCCAATATTTTTTTGGGTATTCGGAATGGAGCACACCAAATGTGGGAAAATGTTTCACATTCGAGCAAACTCGAAATGCAGCACATGGGCGAATAACGTTTTAATCTTAATATATATTTACCCTCGACACTGATTCACTGACTCTGTCACGCAGTACGTAGGAATTTAAATAGGCATTCTATAATAATTCTATAAATAATAATAATAAAAAAAATTATATTTTTTTTTGTACAGAAATTGTGTTTTCCCCAAATTTTTTTTTTACCAAAAATTTTTTTTTCCAAAATTTTTATTTTACAATTTTTTTTTTTAACAAAAATTTTTTTTTTCAGCAAACATTTTTTTTTCAGCAAAATTTTTTTTTTTCAACAAAAATTTTTTTTTCAGCAAAACTTTTTTTTCCAATTTTATTTTTTTCCGAAATTTTTTTTTACAAAATAGTTCTCTCAAAATATTTTTTACAAAATTTTTAAAATTAAGTAACAAATACTTTCTCAAGCAAATTAACGGGCGCCATAGGCGCATTACAACTTACTAGTCTTATATATTTACCCTCGACACTGATTCACTGACTCTGCCACGCAGTACGTAGGAATTTAAATAGGCATTCTATAAGTTTCTATAAATAATAATAATAAAAAAATAATATTTTTTTTTTGTACAGAAATTGTGTTTTCCCCAAAAATTTTTTTTTCCAACATTTTTTTTTTTTCAAATTTTTTTTTTGCAAACATTTCTTTTTTACAAACATTTTTTTTTTTACAAAATTTTTTTTTCAACGAAAATTTTTTTTTTTACAAATTTTTTTTTTCAACTAAATTTTTTTTCATATTTCAACGGGCGCCATAGGCGCATTACAACTTACTAGTATTATAATAATAATAGTTTTGTTCCATATAAATATTTCACATTCAAGTTTTTTTTTTTTTTTTTTAATTAGAATAAATAAATTTTTCCTGCCTCTTCATTTTTACAAAATCAGTTTTTGCAATATGTAATATCATATTAAATATAGATTCATAGAAAAAAGCCAAAAAAAAAACAGTAAAAGCACGATTTCAGCAACTTCCCGATTAGCGCAACCGGCATTTCTTTTATATTACGGTCTTTATAAGTGCAACTATTTGAAGAAAAAAGGTCGTGATAAGTGCATCTTTTTTCTGATGCGCTGAAATTTGGTATTTTGTTTGCTGATTCTTATTATTAGTTCTTATTCTTATCGTTTTCGGGAGTGTATGTACTTCAAATTGGAGGTTGTGGTTAAACCAAATGCTACCTTTTCAACATTATTCTCTGTACGAGTCGGTTGACTGTAAACGCGCGAATTATAAGTGTTATTTTACCTTTGTTTTCTTGTTGTTTCATCTCTAATCTTCGATTTCAATATTTCAACATATATATTTGGGGCTCGGTATCGGTTGCGCAAATCGAGCTGTTACTGTAATTATTTCGTGCCTGTATATCAATATTTTTTTTTAATTTTTTTTTTGTTGCATTGTCCTGTCGTTCTGATATCTGAGGAATACCGATGACTGTACCGGAAACACTTCCCTAGTATGTACTTTTAAATCCTATTAACCTTAAAAGAATTGTCAATAAAACGATTCCGTACCTCTAGCAATACAATTCATTTACAACTTCCCCTCCCCTAAGACTATGCAAATTTCATGTTTGCCAAAAAAAATGGAGAACAAAAAATGTATGAACCGTAGTAGTAGCCAAGAGCTCTTTCTTTTGTAGTGATTACTTAATTTTACACACAACAATAAAGTGAAATATTTATAGGGGCCTAGACGGTCCCATAGATATTTTTGTTTTGTTTATTTTATGGCCTCTGTACAGTGTGTAACTTTATTTATATTCCCTCCTATTACTATGCAATTTAATAATGAAGATATTCCAATCCATACAGATTTTAAATTATACACGACAAATCACTCTCCTTCCTTTCCAGTCTAAACTAGTACATACACACATTCTCCTACAACATACAAATGCCATTATTTTATGACACAACATAGACTTATTAAATTTATAGAAAGTATTTTATGTACCAAACAAAGAAAAAAAAACCCAGGGAAGAACGAGAAAAAAAAACTGTACGAAGTAAAGAAAAACATCTCAAAATATTTGTGTAATATAACATTTAAGAGCACTAAAGAAAAACACATAAAACAAACTTTTACTGCATATATCACGAATCCGCACCGCAACAAGAAAAGAGCATGAAAATGTCAAATTTGGTCATAATAAAGTTTCGCATGGCAAAGAAAACGGGTGACGGCAGGGTGGAAAATGTGTGCCAAAAGAGATTTAGAATTTTTTTTTTCTAGCATTTTCTGAAATCGTTTGGTTTTGTCGTACGGTCTACTAAATGTTGCCCATCGAAATGATTTTTTTTTTACCTTTTCATAGCTTTCCCATAAAAAGAGTACATTGGAAAGTAAAGGGTTAGAGCACATTCTAAGACATGATGATGTTTAAAAATCACAATGAAAACTATACGAACGAATTTATTCAAGTCTTCCAATTCACGCCATTTGTGCAGGAAAGTGTTTCCAACTAATGGTTGGGGGAGATAAGTGTTTGTCTAGTGGATTGGGATTTGGATTCAACAAGTGATTACTGTTTTTTTTTTAGGTATAACCAGAAAATGAGGAAAATAGGTAATGAGGCTCATATTCGCTATTCACCAACATTGTCACATAGAAGTACAGAAAACAAATGTTTGTAAAAACAAAAAAATTAAAATTTTAAAATCTAAATAAATATTTATTTATTTTTTAAATCATAAAAGTACTTGATTATTTTCTTAATACATTTTTTTTACCCTTTTCAGATTTTGAAAAACAATAATTTCAACAAAATAATGTCTAGGCTACGCTGCAATTAATGTCGCTACTAATGCTGACAAAGTGCAAGTGGATGGAGTGATGTGCCACAAGCATTAAACGCATTATGCAGGACAAGGCCGGCATAATAATAATCTAAGAAACAGTTTATTTCCTCTGAACCGTTTTCTGTTGTCGTTGCCAACATTAAACACCGCAATTTTGATTATGCCGCAAAATATTCGATAAAATGAAACAGACAAATTACCATTACCTACGGGGCATTGGCAATACCCGGCGGCTAACCTTTCCATTGGATGCAGATGACATTATGATTTAAAACATCCTGCTTCAAGAACCACTAAAACGTTTACCACAGGAAGTTTGTTGGGTTCGGGAATCATTTACTTTCCCCGTAGGATGCAACCATATGTACACACATCATGAGCAAAAAAAACGAAAGAAGAAGGAACCATTCTATTTAATATACTCATCCTGTTGTAAGGGGGGCGACATGTACGGTGGTGTATCTGACGTGCTGTGTGCAAGAGTATTTTTGGAATCCTTGGTGCATGATGTGATTGCACATACATGCTGCCACTTATGTATGTGTAACAGAATGACATTAATCGCATAACCACCAGAAGCACCCAAGAAGCATTCCAAAATTGGTCGGATACGTGCATGCGAGTGTGTGTGTGCCTTTCTTTGTATGCATGTGTGCTTTCTTTGTTCGTTGAACAATGACACCATTTTTGGGAAGGAATATCACCATTAGTACAAAGTTGTATACCAGTGTGTCGTCAATGTGGTGGTTGTTGCGCCAACGGATCTGGGAATGGATGTTTCACTCAATGTGTAAATTGCCAAATGTTGCTCCCCGGTTAAGTTGTTCGTCGTTGCTGACGATGCTACCAATGATTATACCAACGATAATGATAACGATAAGTCGTGCGTTGCATACAAATGATGCATACATTCCAGGACTACCTCACCGTTCCAAAGACTGTGCACATCGGCCATATTTTATGACACTGGGTGTATAGCAGCCAGTCTCAATGGCAACATTTTGTATTTAATGACTTTTCAATTTATATTCAATCAATACTTTATACATATTATACAATTCAACGAGGTTTTGTGAATACATTGATGTCAAACAGAAATAATCGAAAAATTCTGACTTAACGATGTATTTGGGCAGTATTTATATCGAACAATGAAAAGATAAGAATAGATAATTTAACCGCAAATAACATAAATGAAACACCCTACAAAATCACCCAGAAATGAGGAAATATTGATATGAGAAGAAACCAAAAAATTTCATAAAATTACATAAGGATGAATAAATTGTAATCTGTTCGCATTTGAAGATTTTGTACAAAAAAGAAAAATGTGGCATCAGTTTTAAAAAAAAGTTGGTTTTTGGCAAATATCTTGGCATAAGGAAATTCTAATTTAATTTGTTTTTATTTTATTTTGAATAAAATGATAAATTTTTCAAGTTATTGAATTATATTGTCTATATATATAGATTTATATTATAGATTTTGTATAAAAAAGAAAAATGTGGCATCAGTTTTAAAAAAAGTTGGTTTTTGGCAAATATTTTGGCATAAGGAAATTCTAATTTAATTTTATTTTGAATAAAATGATCAATTTTTCAAGTTACTGAATTATATTGTTTACGCAATTGTCCTAAATGACGAAAAACGTAGAAAGATAGAAAAAATTTAGAAAAAAAAGAATCAAATGTCTTATTAAATTGTTTGCAAAGTAACCGATTTGTAGAAGAAAGAAAAATAGTATTAAGGTGGCAGTGCTTGTAGGAGAATAAGGCAAGTGATCTAGCCTATAATTGGAGTTCTACAGGGTTCTCCAACAAGAGGTGTTATTTTGGTATTCAAAGAAAAATGAAATTTTTTGAGATAACTAATTAATAAAAAAAACAATGTATTTTTATTAACGGAGTAGTAACAGAGTTGATCATGCACATCCGTAAGTAATAATAATCAACAAAATGTTCTTTAGTACTTTTTGCAAAGTCATTGGTACAGCAGCTCATCGCTGCGGCCATAAAATCCATGCAAAAAAATTGAACACAAAATACTGTGCCACCCTTTTATTGGAAGTTTATATCAATGCAATAAATCTGCTTAATATGCAGTGCCCGAAGCAATTCATAATGCCAACACAAGCCAATGCAATGCATCCTTTTTCCCGCCAATGCAACATCGAATATTCCGTAATGGCAACAGAAACCGTCAAAACCAAACCATCACTTGTTCACCCCTTACCGCAAATTTCCATCAATGGAGAAAGTAACGCAGCGATACAATATTTTTTTTTCAAATTTTTGTTGTATGTACTGTGGCTGTACGAAGCACATCACTACCCAGGGACGATATCATCTTATTGACAAGGCAATCTGGGAGGCATATGGCACAGTTTTAAATCAACACAGCGTTAGTTTGTGGAATGCAGTAATTTAAGCTGTAGCTTCTGCTGATGGGCTTTCTAAAGGGTCTGGAAAAATATTTTTCTGGGGGGCTATAAAACAAAAAAGAAAACAAAATAAAATATGTGTGTTATCGGCAACAATTCTTTTTAATCACTTAAATATAAAATGGCACATGGGAAGCATTTTTGTAACCTGAGTACGAGTGGTCGAACTTTTTTCTATGGCTAGGTTATTTTAATTTTTTTTTTAAAAAATTAAGGGTTATCCATTTTGTGGTTTCAAAAGTATAGGGCTGGTATTCGACATACGTCAAACTAAATTGTTAAACCAATTTTTTCTCTTTTCAGTTGGAAGTCTGACGAAAATGGAACGCTTAACTATCACAACGCGTACAAATTATTAAAACCTAAAAACAAAAATGGTGATTCTGGCACAGCCACATATCGTGCTTTAAGAGGAGATTATGGTTTAGGGTTTCTCACTCGGTGGGTATGTTAATAAACAAATTTGTCGTATTTGGGGTTCTGAGAATCCCCAAGTAATTGAAGAGCGGCCATTACATCCACAAAAAGTCACTGTTTGGTGCGCTCTTCTTTGGTCCGAAGATGTGATTGGACCTTACTTCTTTGAGAACGACGAGTGAACGACTCTCACCATCGATTCGGAGCGTTATGGTCGTATGATAACCGACTTTTGTTTGCCTGCTATTGAAGAATACGACTTGGAGAATATGTGGTTTCAACAAGACGGTGCCACATGTCACACAACTCCAGCGAATATGACTTTATTGCAAGAGATATTTCCTGGCCTCGAAATTTCTCGTCGTGGCGACATCAACAAAATTAAAAATCTCTAAGACATAATTTGTCATAACTCGAAAACGACTTGTCTAATTTTGTTGAAAAAATAGCAATTCTTGTTAAGGCACTTTAACAAAATTGTAAATATAATCGAAAACCCTGCATTGATTTTCATGATCTATCATGATCATTTGAATTGAAGGATATGTGGCATTATGATAAATTTTTAAAAGTGAATACTTTTGGTCGTTATCTATTTTTCATGAGTTATGAAAACAAACAATTTTACGAATAAAATACATTTTTTTTGCCTTAAGCGCCCTTTACACGATCAAAATGCACAAGATCCGGTTCGAAGGACCAAATGAAAGACAAAGTATTTTTGAAACCGACACTGACTGTGCATGCATTTTGACCATGTAAAGGGCGCTTTAGAATTCTTAAACTCCGAAACTGACATTCTCATAAAGGGCACCGACATTTTAATTAGAATCTAAAACCCCTCCCTAATTATATATGATCCTCCATACTAGCATATTAAGTAAGAATCGGTTGACTCACAGAATGCATCTGAATATGTGTATGTTATTTTATGCTTACACTTTTCAACTTGACATCACTCTAACATTTCCCGTCTTCCACTTCCCCTTCACAGTGCACTATACAGATGTCGATGGGAAAAACAGTGACATCACTCTGCCCTGAGAAACTGAACGAGTTGATGATGTCACATACACGACAACAACAGAAACAAAAAGGAATTTTGACAGGTGTTTAAAAAATATACAAGGAATTTACATGTTTAAATAATATTACCGACTGTCATGTGGCGCTTAACAGCGTATCGATATGACAAAACGCCGGAGGTGATGAAAAGCGGTGATATTTTTTATTTTATTTTTTTTGTGACAGTTTTGAGAGATGCTTTATTGCCATCAATCAAGTGTGCTGCAAGAGTATATGATACACATTCTCGGAATCACTTTTCGCAGTCAGCACAAGTAGAAGTAACGTTTAGACAGTGGGTGCAATTTCAGTTCAGTTCAGTGCTCCTAGTGAAAGAAGCATTGACATCATTGGCGATAAGTAACTTCGTTGTTTGGTAAATCAACCCATGTCGAGATGTTGGAATAGAAGAAAGGAATTGTTTCCTTAATTACCGTTTCGAGCATCTAGTGGTTTTTTGTTGTATTGTTGACAGCATGCGCTAGAGCGATGCCACATGACTGAAATCCTGTTCTATAAATAATGTCCCTCATATATGGGACAATTCTTTCAATTTTAGAATTATTCCAAATCTTTAATATAAGAACAATTTGATCACGTTGTACAACCAGCTGTAACGTTAACGTTTCAGAGGCAAAATACATTTTTTTTTTTCTAAGTTCGCCAATGTCGAAATTTTTTGGACATTATAATAAAAAATGTAATGCAACAGCTCTTAAAATATATGACATACAGTTTTTTTAAACTTCATTTTTCAAAATCGGAAATCTGATGAACATTTTTAATATTTTTAATGTTCGTGCTAAAATTTAGAAAATTTACCCAGTAGTTGAATGGTAATGGATCAAAGTTGAAAACCTCGATTCTCAGAAAAGTTTAAGCTTTCACCAAATTGTAATTTGCAGTTAAATATTTTATTTTTTGTATTTAATTAGAATACAAAGTAAATTTATATTATAATTTTTAATCCTAGGGTAAACCGGGTGACACAGCTCATATGGATATATTTTTGCAGCAACAGACCAAACCCACGAACCCACAACCTCCAAGCAGATAGACAAGCATGCTACACCTCGCCTACCGGGGCGCTTATGCCTTTTTTTTAATTTTACCATCTTTCAAACTGCATCCTGAGTTTTTTAAACTGTCATGCAATTCTTAATTAATTTCTGCGCTCTCGCAGATCACAGCAGATTTAAAAAAATATATTTTGAAGATAAATTGGCTGGCAATCTTAATATATATTTACCCTCGACACTGATTCACTGATACACTGATTCCCTGATTCACTAACTCTGTCACGCAGTACGTAGGAATTTAAATAGGCATTCTATAATAATTCTATAAATAATAATAATAAAAAAAATAATATTTTTTTTTTCCCCAAATTTTTTTTTTACAATTTTTTTTTTAACAAAAATTTTTGTTTTTCCAAATTTTTTTTTTTTTTCAAAAAAATTTTTTTTTCAACCAAATTTTTTTTTTCAACAAAAATTTTTTTTTTTCAGCCAACATTTTTTTTTTCAACACAAATTTTTTTTTTCAACAAACATTTTGTTTTTCAACAAAATGTTTCTTTTCCACAAACATTTTTTTTTTCAACAAAAATTTTTTTTTTTCAACAAAAATTTTTTTTTTCAGCAAACATTTTTTTTTTCAATAAAATTATTTTTTTCCAATTTTATTTTTTTTCGAAATTTTTTTTTACAAAATAGTTTTCTCAAAATATTTTTTACAAAATTTTTAAAATTAAGTAACAAATACTTTCTCAAGCAAATTAACGGGCGCCATAGGCGCATTACAACTTACTAGTTGATTAAGAGATGTTGAAATTCGTAGCCTTTTATAAATCGACTTATTTCCATAGGTATTTGGTACTCGATAATATATTTTCTTTATATTTCCATCTTTGCACGAACTCATGATCGGTCGGCAGTAATTTCCTACTTTTTTCCACATAAATTTCAAAAATTAAAAAAAATTCACATTTTTTGTTGTAACCACTCAAAAAAAATGTAAGTACAGTAAAATACGCTTAGCAGCACATTCCGGATAAGAGCACTTAAACTCGTTATGGCTGAATTTTATTGCAGCATTTGTATGAAATTATCTCATATAACTGAATTTCGCTTAGCTGCACTTCCGTCCTAGCAGCCGCGATGATTGTATTTTACAATTCAATTTCCCATAGAAAAAAATTTCGTTTAATAACACTTTCAAAATCGGTATCTTATAATCATATGTTTATCGAAATTATTATTATGGAAGTAATCGATGAAATCACATCACTAAAATAAATTGAAATGTAAAACATTTCAGGCTTTGTCAATGTGTAAAAAAAATTAAAAATTATAGAATCCGAGCAAACAACAATTCTGCAAAACAAAATACAAAAAAAAATCCGCATAACTGCCTTATGTGTGCAGGTAAAAAAATACGTATAAGGTAAAAGACTTGGCATACGTGCACATTTCGCTTAAGTGCACAAAAATGTGTGCAGCGAAATTCAGTGCAGCTAAGCGAATTATACTGTATATGATAATCTGTATATAATATAATAATTTACCCTCGACACTGATACACTGATTCACTGACTCTGTCACGCAGTGCGTAGGAATTTAAATAGGCATTCTATAATTCTATAATAAATAATAATAATAAAAAAAATAATATTTTTTTTTGTACAGAAATTGTGTTTTCCCCAAATTTTTTTTTTCCAAAATTTTTTTTTTACAAATTTTTTTTTACAAATTTTTTTTTTCAACAAATTTTTTTTTTCAACAGCATTTTTTTTTTTTCAACAAATTTTTTTTTGTAACAAAATTTTTTTTTTTCAAGAAAAATTTTTTTTTTCAATATAATTTTTTTTTCTACAAAAATTTTTTTTTTCAACAAAATTTTGTTTCCATATTTCAACGGGCGCCATAGGCGCATTACAACTTACTAGTCACTCAATATTAAGCTTCGCATGTCGCAAGAGTATATATGGAGTTACTATATTTAATATACAGTTTTTATTTGGTTAACCAATTCTAATTTCCCACACACTAAATAATAATCAGTCCGATTACGGAAACTCCCTGGGAGATTTAATTTTTTTTCAGATAAAAATCCTTCATTACTAAACATACCGGGAGTCAAACAAAAAAGCTGACTCCAAATAATCGAATATTATCATATTCTCATTCACATTCATATTATCATTATTCTTCCGATCTGTTTAGAAAAAGAGGATAGTTGGTAGTTTTCATAATCGGACTGAATATGTAAAAATTTCACTTTTTTAAAATCAATTCCTATTTTACACTTTCAAATGTGTGGCAGCACGCATTTTTCGAAGTTTGGTAAGTCAGCTGTGAACTATTAAATCGCCAAATTATCGAAAAAAAACAAGTTTGGCACCGAACGCCTAACATTTAACAGTTTTTAAGTACACGTTTTTAATAAAAATAGTTTAGTAAAATATATAAAATATTTGCAGAGAACCGAGGTTTCCAACTTTGGCTGTGTATAGCTCGTCTCCGGTTAGACTTGAGTTAAGCCAATTACAAATAGCAGATTTATTTTGCAAAAAATGTCCCTACTGTGCATTGGCATCATAGATGATCTTCTTCGTGCAGGTGTATTCCCATGTTCAATGCTTTTGCTTGCACTGCATTGCACTTTTTCAATACAATCTATTCCTCTGGCCTCGTACAAATGCTTTGTAAGGATTCACTTCAACGGCAAGTCGAGCATTAACATTCTTCATATTATTCTTACGTCAATTTAAAGTTTAACCCCAAAATACCGTTTCCCATGTGGTTGTATTAACAACTAATTGAACTTCGTATATCATGTGTTATACGCAATTGTTGAAACAGCCCAGAGGCATTTTTATTCAATTGAAATCGATTTAAACCAAAAGTGAATTAATGTGCAAATGTACTTGGAATATGTTAGCACTTCTCACCACCCGATCGGTCAGCCAACCGCCCGTTGGAACAAGAAACAATTTTAATTAAATTCGTTTAAAATGTGTAGATTTTATTCTAAAAGAACACGAACAAGCATGATGGCCATTGCATATAATTCGATTAGTTGGAATGGTCATTCATTAAAAACACTCGGATTTCATTAAGAAATCCATAATAGTTGTAGTTGAATCAGCCTCCGACCTCAATTGCATGCAATGCTCTCATATAAATGTGTATGTAGATGTATGTTGTACGTTTGTGTATGGAAATGTGTGTAAAGTGAAATATTAACCATTTCTACTTTTGAGGTTATGCCTTGAAGCTGTTTTAAACTTGGCCATTGTCTGCATTTGACCGCAACTTGGGGTTTCCTCTTTTCAAGTCGAAACCCTCTCATATGCTATGCACATTAGATTGGTTCTTGAAGAACAAAATACGCTGTTTGAATGTTACGAATTGCGTAATTTGTGTTGGTTTCCATTCATACCAACCAGATGCGTGTAATGAACTATTATTGGTACACTTGTCTTTTAATGCTTTACGGACTACCCGAAGTTCTCAACAACGATTCATTACAAAACTAATCACTGTTCGTTAAATTCAGCATTTGATAGTGCGTTTTAATCGATAACACTCTTTTTTACGACATTTTCAATTTCGACCACTGTAAACGTTCTGAACTGCCGGTTTCCATAAAACGAATTTGATCGTGCGTTACAAATCGTCGATATTGAAAGCGTTATTAAATGGGTTTTTGACTTCATTTCGCCACTTGGGACACAGGCCCAAAAGAATGGGGTTTCTATTGCGCCTTCCACTTTGAAAACTTGTAACGAACGAACAAATTCGTTTTACGATAAACGGAAATAAATCGAAGGTCTTGTGGCCTAGGTTAGATATAGCGAATGCACTGATGGGACTGTATGGAAGAAGTCTCAGAATTGCAATAGGAGTCATCACAGGTCACTGCTCAGTTAGGGCTATGACCAGCAGATGGGATAGCAGATCTCCAGACTTCTGCAGGATGTGCGAGGATGAGGACGAATTGGAGACAATAGAACACATCCTTTGTCATTGGCCAAGTTTGCAAAGCCATAGACAAAAATGTCTAGGGTATCGATTTTTTGCTGAACTAGGGGATGGTTGAACGACGGGGGATGCGGGTACCCATAGACTAAACAGACTGCCTACCTAACAAAAAAACAGTATCTACTCCAGTGACTCTCACAAATTTCTCTACACTATATATCTTTAATCTACTACCTCCAGCTATAATTTTCCCACCTACACAGAAGGGATTCACAATGGGTCTCCGAGTGGAAGTGCACCTTAGGATGTACCACCATTCCGAACTTAGCCTAACCTAAACGGAAATAAAAAGAAAAATTGTTAAATCATAATAAAATTGAAAAAATAATTATAATAAAATCTTTATTAGAATTAAAAAAGGGCTTTGTATCGCTCTATTGCTACATTTTAAATTGTTAGTTAATCTTGGCCTCCAATTAGTCACGTATAAGTTATTTTAGCTTAGAAATGAAACAAAAAAAAACGACATTCGATACACATTGAAAATATATCCGCGTACAGCAAAGCCAGTCTAATACAAATACATACATGCAAGTACCCATACATATGCATAATTGGCATCAGAACTGTTCATTTGTACATTCGAAATGTAAATAATGTGTGAGAGCCTGCATATGTACGAGGTCCTTGTGCAAAGTATATATGAGACGGCGGAACGAATCGAACTCTGGACAATTAAAATATGTCGAACGCCTCGTTTTATTAAGAACACGAAAGTGAATTTAAAAAAATGTTGAGACATCGAGTGTCGGTAGAATTTGGAAGCAACATTTCTCCAGCTAGTTAGCGGCCGAAGAATCCTGTGAAGAAAGTAATCAGCAACTACTCATAGATGATGGTGTTGACTTCCCACCCCGATGAGATCAAATCAGCAATTGTTCAGTTTAAGAACAACAAGGCTGCAGGTGCAGACGGTAAACCCGCAATGCTGTATGAGACCGAGGGAGATGAGCTGATAAGGTGACAGTATCAGCTAGTCTTCTAATGACGAAAGATCATGCAAACAGTTGAAGCCATTTCATACACTTTGTTCATGCCTTACTAAAATGTGTTTTTCAAATACAAATGAGAAGATTTGAAAGCACCTCAAAATGTTCGATATAAAACATTATACGATTGGAAGTGACTTTAAACAATAAGTCCCGGTCAAATAGTAGACAAATTATATCGTCCACAGATCCTGAATTTGAGTAAAGTTTCCTTATTTTGCGAAATAAAATTCACCTGGAAAATATTCCCCTCACTAAACCTCAACAATATGTTTAGGTCATTTTATGGTAAACTGTTTGTATTGGCCGTGTACTGTGTCGAGTCTAGAGTTGGTAGTTCCGGTCCTTGCTAGTTCATCAGCCCGTTCGTTCCCGTAGAGATTCCTGTGACCAGGTATCCATTATTGTTACCGCTGACAATAGACTAAGTCTTGCCAGTACCTCCTTACATTCCTTCACCAAAGCCGAGGAGGTCACCCAGGATTTTACAGAGAGTAAGGCAGCTTGACTGTCATCGCAGAAATGTGTATATTCATTCAGTCTTCCTTTATGGCAAAACCTTCTGCCTGAAAGACACTGCAGCCATTCGGGAGACGGTAGTAGTGTTGCAGGTTGGCTTCCCTAGAGAATATCCCCGAGCCAACTCCGCAATATATTTTGGAGCCATCAGTTCACGTCAAATCAGAAAGAAGGTCCCCTCGGTTCCAGTGCGTTCTGGATGGAAAATTACTTCGAAGAGCCGACCGAAGCTGAGATAAAGGGTCCTGTAATCTGTGGTTATCTTAAATTCATCTGGAATTGTCTGTAGAATGCACATATGCCCATATGTGTCTTCACTACAATTACCAGTTGAGTGTAAACGAATAGCGCTTCGCGCCGCCATAGCTGTGATCTGTAAGTTGGATCGTAACATCCAAGTCTGCAAAGTCCAACACGTAAGCCCTCGCATCGCGGCGAGATAGTTACTCGGAGATAGCAAATTATAACTTTGTTTAGAAGCAAAGAAGATCTACTTGAACAAACTCCAAACACGCAATTTACTTGTGTGCAAACATTTAAAAAAGGCCGATAATTCAGTGTGAATTTAAAAAAAAACATTTCAAGTTCCTTGCAAACTTTTGACCATGCCCTCGTTATAATTCGCCTGTACTTAAATTCAAACTTTTGCATTTCATATCTTTGTATTATAAAAAGTGTTCATTTATTTATAACCCGCCTCACTCTGTCTGGAGTTGTTATCCACCTACATGCAATGTCCTTTGCAATATAAACCGAAATATGTAATCAAGTTTAATTTGTGGCCAATTCCATTATGAGCTGACCATCTGTTTTAAAACACACATCAAAGCACATTTTGTCATTTGAAATCCACAAACCATTTCACAGGACTCCAACAAGAAAGAGTATTCACACGTAAATACATACATACATGTATGTACGTTAGAGCGACTCAAGTTATGTGGAAGCAAAATTGGTGCAAGGTGTACCCCCTCCAAAATGAACATTGGTATTTTTTAAGGTGACATCTAAAATATTTTGGCTCCAGCTTCAACCTCTCGTGAGCTGGACCATTTTGAAAAAGGGTCTATTTTTGCATGTTTTGTTAATTTGAGAGTCTGTTGCATTAACAACATATACAATATGGATATCATAAGAAAGGTTTTTTTAGGACGCGTCCAACTATATATACAATTTGTCAAAGGACGATCACCCATGTCATATTTTTAAGGATATTCTGCAAAAAAAAGTGTTTTTTGAATTTTTTGTTCGGAGTTGTTTGTAATAAAAATGGCAAATTAACATATTTTAATGTCTAGGCAATTTAAGTAAATACGGGTTTCACCTTTTCTTGAAATTCGTGCTAGTTCGCGTTTTGACAGAAATGCAATGGGGTGGTAACTCTACGTATTAAATAGGGCAATATGGGTATCAATTTTTTTCTTTTCTTTCTTTCTTTCTTCTTTTCTTTCTTTCTTTCTTCTTTTCTTTCTTTCTTTCTTCTTTTCTTTCTTTCTTTCCTATCTTTCTTTTATAAGAAAAAAACACTTGTTTAAAAGAAAAATTTTTTACAGATGATTCAAGACTCATTTATTGCGATTTTGAAAAACGTTACAAGGCGATTTTAAAAACCGTTACAACAAATCCTTGCGTGATTCTATTTTAGTATATTGTTTGCGCGACACGATCTGGTTCGCAATATAAGCCGGACGATTTTTATCGATGACCGATACTTTCCATTGACTGACAACGTGTACAAAACGCTCAGTGCTTTGTGAATGGCAAGGAAATTCTGAAATGAATTCGTTAATAAAACTTATATTTTTGTATGTTATTTTTTCACCTGGAATATTAATAATTTCATCAGAATTTTGAAGACTCAACAAGTATTCTTGTGAGTAGAACTGTGTGCAAGGTGGTTCTATACCAGTTTCAATTTCATTCCAATTTATCATGGCTTTGAGCGGTTCACAATTAAAATTTATTTTAGGCACAGTAAATTGTCGAATTTGTTGGGTGGTACGTTCACGTGATTTTAAAATTATCTCGTAGGCTTGAAGTCGTATGTCCTTGCTCTCATCTGTTATCATTGACAAAATTATGTTTTCCGGATGGGCGAAAAATCCATTTATCTGCACTGATCAAGCCTACGAGATAATTTTAAAATCACGTGAACGTACCACCCAACAAATTCGACAATTTACTGTGCCTAAAATAAATTTTAATTGTGAATCGCTCAAAGCCATGATAAATTGGAATGAAATTGAAACTGGTATAGAACCACCTTGCACACAGTTCTACTCACAAGAATACTTGTTGAGTCTTCAAAATTCTGATGAAATTATTAATATTCCAGGTGAAAAAATAACATACAAAAATATAAGTTTTATTAACGAATTCATTTCAGAATTTCCTTGCCATTCACAAAGCACTGAGCGTTTTGTACACGTTGTCAGTCAATGGAAAGTATCGGTCATCGATAAAAATCGTCCGGCTTATATTGCGAACCAGATCGTGTCGCGCAAACAATATACTAAAATAGAATCACGCAAGGATTTGTTGTAACGGTTTTTAAAATCGCCTTGTAACGTTTTTCAAAATCGCAATAAATGAGTCTTGAATCATCTGTAAAAAAATTTTCTTTTAAACAAGTGTTTTTTTCTTATAAAAGAAAAGAAAGATAGGAAAGAAAGAAAGAAAAGAAGAAAGAAAGAAAGAAAAGAAGAAAGAAAGAAAGAAAAGAAGAAAGAAAGAAAGAAAAGAAAAAAATTGATACCCATATTGCCCTATTTAATACGTAGAGTTACCACCCCATTGCATTTCTGTCAAAACGCGAACTAGCACGAATTTCAAGAAAAGGTGAAACCCGTATTTACTTAAATTGCCTAGACATTAAAATATGTTAATTTGCCATTTTTATTACAAACAACTCCGAACAAAAAATTCAAAAAACACTTTTTTTTGCAGAATATCCTTAAAAATATGACATGGGTGATCGTCCTTTGACAAATTGTATATATAGTTGGACGCGTCCTAAAAAAACCTTTCTTATGATATCCATATTGTATATGTTGTTAATGCAACAGACTCTCAAATTAACAAAACATGCAAAAATAGACCCTTTTTCAAAATGGTCCAGCTCACGAGAGGTTGAAGCTGGAGCCAAAATAGTTTAGATGTCATCTTAAAAATGTCCAAGGTTAATTTTTAGGAGGGAACATCGAACACTTTTTTTGGCGAGTCGCTCTAATGTACGTATATTATATTATGTACGTATACAGTCCGCACCAATTCGGTATATTCACTGGACATACAAATTTCAAGAGTGTATGTCTATTATTTGTACTGCTTCGAATAAAGCAAGACTGTTAATTGTAAGTCAAGTACAAATGCTTCAGTCGAATGGAAGGACTGAACAGTAACTACCCAGTGAGGCGGAAATCAAAAACTGAATTTTCTGTTAATGATTTGTTTATTACCATTTGAAGACTTGGAAGGAATTCATTAAAAAAGTTATTTCATCTCGGATGGGATCAATTGTCTAAAAACCAAGGAACGGTCCAAGGACCTATTAAGAGTAGTTTTCTGTGTGTAGACTTAAACTGAGCAAATACACAAATATTAATCGATTTACAGAATTGACATCGACATAATGTGAAAATGCTCAGCTGTCCAAAGATTTTAATTTTCATTGCCATTCGATGAAGTAACACATTTTTAAAATCAGTTCGTGTGTCAAAGTATATTTCAATTTGCATCCGGTGCTGGTAATGTCCGTCATACACACAATCGCCTTTCAGTTTGTGGCCAAGGTGATTTGAAGTGTGTCTGCGTGTGTGCTTTCACTTGAATCTATTTGAGAACTTAAGGACCATCCAGACGACACCAACACACAATGGCACCACATGTCGCACGCACGTACGCACACTCACCTTTCAACCGAATGACAAACTTTTCATCAATATTAATTTGCTGTTGGCTGTCGAACACCAGATGCACAGAGAGAGAGAGAGATAAACTATTACTAGAGTATCACTGAAAAGGCAATTAAGTTAACATATGTCAATTTTAATTAAAACAGCGTTTCCCTACAAACATTTCCGGTCGTTTCGTCAGCTCCTTTGAATACAGTTCATTTGACACAATCATTTAAAGTTTGGACAAAATAATTATTATAGATTTCGTGCTTCAATAAAGCACACGACCACCCATCTGGTGTAGCATCGGTGTGGCCGTATGTTGTTCTGTGTGTGTGTGTGTGTGAGAGTGTGTCAATATTGGAAGCGGAAACGCATATAAAATGCCAGCCAAACAATTTGGAATGAACCAAAAAAACGCGCCGTCATTGATTTTCTTTCACGACCTAGTCCAGCCAGCCAGTCGGGCGGCAAAGGCGCATTTGTGTATTTTTGAGTGTAATTTAAAATCAATCATCACCTCATTATGATTAATTATAAATCAAGATTAATTGCCTGTATATGAGAGTTGATGGTTGATTGCCTGCAGCATTGATTGATTATGTTGTGACTCCTTCTCTCTCTCTATCTCTCTCGTTTGTGGAAGAGTAGTGATGGCAGTTGTAAGAATCGGTTGTGGTTGTGCGCTTGTCATTTCATTAAAATACCAAGGTATAATTGCCTATGTGTACTGTCCGAAACGTCGGCATTCTTCGATGCTTGAAATTAAATTAATTTAAAATAATTAAAAATAAATGCCCATGGACGGCTGGATACATTATTGGTATAACGATGCAAGTGGTGGCTTGATTTTGAATTGTTTTCACAGACTTTTGATCCCTTAACGTCAATTAAGTTAATAAGTGAATTGGAATTTCAGGAAATATCACAGCTGGTGGAATTTGAATTGTATTCGCATATAAATTCAGGGTCCAGAATAATGAAAGATTTTTGATGTCAACAATCAGGCTTACAATTCTGTCATTATATGTACATATATTCCGGGATATCCAGGTCGAAATCGTAATTTTCGGAACAGCCTAAATTAATTTTGAATTATGTAAAAAAAAAACTTTGCTCATGTTCGGATAACTGTCATTTTAGATTTGACAGAAATATTGGTATTGGCTTTGGTTTTAGCCTTTACATTTTTGTTTTTCATTTATTTAAATTCAGTTGGTAACTGAGCCTCCGCCTCTTAGGCCTTATATAGTTACAGAATAAATGAATTAATGTACATAAATTAAAACTAAAGTGTAATAATACAATATGCAACAAAATTAATAAAAATTTTGGCAAAATGGGGGAAAAAAAGTAAACAATCTAAATATTTCACAAAAATAATGCAAATACGCATTTAATAGTCAAAAACGGAAAACTTAGAATCCATGGTCAATGATCTCCCTAAATGTGAAGTTATGAATTTTAAAATTACTGTATAAAAAAAATTAATAAATAAAAGGCATTGGGTCGTACTATTCTCAAAATACCACTGGTAATTTTGACTGCCCTTTTTCGAATCAATTTTTTGTCGTTTGGAATTACATAATAGGGGCCCCAAGATCCTCGACTTGTTCCAGTTCTACTAAATGAACCGTAGATTTTCCCTTTTAAATCCCAACTGATTTTCGGATACAATACCATGACCAGTTAAACATCTAACCCGCAAGAGTGCCTCAAGCCACTCCTTTAAATGCACATTCGTTTATAGATTTTAATAATTTGGGGGTTATAAATTTCTCGAAATTTAGGGAAAAGATCTAATAAATAGGTCTTTGTAATAAATAAATGAAATGAAAGTTGATGTCATTCGTTGCCCTCTGTTTCTGAAGTGAAACTACTTTCGCAATTTTCCAATCATTGGGAAATTCTCAAAAGCTTTCATGGGTAATCAAGAAATTCGAAAAATCATCCAATTCCCTTGATTTCTTATTGTTCAGTTATTTCACTTCCCTGAGCAGTGAATACCAGATCATTTGAAACGTTCAGGGAATTAAAATTGAAATTGAATGAGCATATACTCTGAGGAATTTGGCAACGTTTCCGTTAGAGGAGAGCAAAGATCAACAGATATTTTATATTATTTTTTAAAAATTCTAACACAGTCTTTTGTTATATTTGAGCGTTTTTTTTCTGTCCAATCATATTGGCATTATTAGCTGATTATTTTCTGTAAATTTTATGTTGCAGATCAGAAAGCTCGGACTAGATGTAATTAATCAGTATATAGATTAATAAATAAATTGTTGTTGTTGTTTATTTAAATGAGCAAACCAAATCACTATACGTGACTGATTTGTATAGCTTCTCCAGGGAGTGAAGTGGGTCATTTGTGGGGTTACCTGAAGGGACGTGGCTCTTGTTGTAATTTTCCGTCGATCGCTTTAGCAGATGCGAGTATTCCTAATAATTCCTGTAAGATGACTTGGAGCATATTCGCCCTTAACGCGAAAAAAATAAAAAGTGGGGTTCTACTAGTAAGTTGTAATGCGCCTATGGCGCCCGTTAATTTGCTTGAGAAAGTATTTGTTACTTAATTTTAAAAATTTTGTAAAAAATATTTTGAGAAAACTATTTTTTAAAAAAAAAAATTTCGGAAAAAAATAAAATTGGAAAAAAAAAATTTGTGGAAAAAAATTTTTGCTGAAAAAAAAAAAAAATTTGTTGAAAAAAAAATTTTTGGGGAAAAAAAAAAAATTTTGTTGAAAAAAAAATGTTTGCTGAAAAAAAAAATTTTTGTTGAAAAAAAAAAATTTTGTTGAAAAAAAAATTTTGTGGAAAAAAAAAATTTTGTAAAAAAAAAAAAATTGTAAAAAAAAAATTTTGGAAAAAAAAAATTTGGGGAAAATACTATTTCTGTACAAAAAAAAATATTATTTTTTTTATTATTATTATTTATAGTTATTATAGAATGCCTATTTAAATTCCTACGTACTGCGTGACAGAGTCAGTGAATCAGGGAATCAGTGTATCAGTGAATCAGTGTCGAGGGTAAATATATATTAAGATTCCTCCAATATTTTCTACTAGTAAGTTGTAATGCGCCTATGGCGCCCGTTAATTTGCTTGAGAAAGTATTTGTTACTTAATTTTAAAAATTTTGTAAAAAATATTTTGAGAAAACTATTTTTTAAAAAAAAAATTTCGGAAAAAAATAAAATTGGAAAAAAAAAAATTTGTGGAAAAAAATTTTTGCTGAAAAAAAAAAATTTTGTTGAAAAAAAAATTTTTGTGGAAAAAAAAAAATTTAGTTTGAAAAAAAAATGTTTGCTGAAAAAAAAAATTTTTGTTGAAAAAAAAAAATTTTGTTGAAAAAAAAATTTTGTGGAAAAAAAAAATTTTGTAAAAAAAAAAAAATTGTAAAAAAAAAATTTGGGGAAAATACAATTTCTGTACAAAAAAAAAATATTATTTTTTTTATTATTATTATTTATAGAGTTATTATAGAATGCCTATTTAAATTCCTACGTACTGCGTGACAGAGTCAGTGAATCAGTGAATCAGTGTATCAGTGAATCAGTGTCGAGGGTAAATATATATTAAGATTGTAACGAGCACTCAGCTGTGGAAAATAAATTAAATGAAGATTACAAAAAGCTTTATAATTTTTTTTTTTTTATTTTTGGGCCTTTTTTTTGTCTGTGATCAGTCGAATTCGTTAAGATGTAATGAATAAAATCAAGAAATAATTTTTACTTATGCGGTATTTTTAATAAAAAGGACTAATTGAACCTTCTTTCATTTAAACCAACTGAGTATGAACTTTTGAAATTGTTCTATGAAACGAAGATAGAAATTGTGGCACAACTACAGTGGAACTTCTATAAGTCGAATTTTCTTTAAGTCGAAGCACTTCTAGTGGCAGTTAGGTCGACAAATTCCCTTAAACAATGTTATAAGTAATTCTATAAAGGCGCTCCAGTAGGCGAATTGGTATCGTGCTTGCCTATCAGCGTGGGGGTTCCCACCAGAGACTGGTCTGTCGCTGCAAAAATCTAGCCATATGGATAAAAAATTAGAATATAAATTTAATTTTTATTGTAAATTAAAAAAAAAAAATCCATAACTCTAACGGAGACTTTGAGCTATGGAATTACTTAAAAAATGGTTTAAGGGAATTTAACGCATTAACTGCTAATAGTTTCACTGTACAAGTTCCACTGTATGTAAAATTTAAATTCAATATTAATGAGCTTGGATGGAAATAGTCACTTATTTTCATTTGGTTGAGTTGTCTTAAATGTGGTTGATACATAATTTTTTGGAATTATTTGTTTTGCCCAAGTCATCAGAATTGTCTCCAAAAATTGTTTTCATAAATTGATTCTAGTATCGCCTTCGTGGTAGGTTTAACAGAATTTATTGTGATGATCTCATAATAAATTCAATGGAACCTACTACAGCATTGATCTGTCTATTCTCCTCTATTATTGTGTACTTAAATAAGTTGCATGACGTAATACTCAAATGAGACGGCACAACATTATTTTTTGTCACTGTTACATTTATCATATTTCTCCTCCTGTCATATAAGTCTGTGTCTTTGTGTTAAAAATGTGTTTCACATAAATGATTTTTCAATAAAGCGGATTTTCGTTTAAGCGAAGTACAGAGCATGGAAAATCACACAGAACCAACGTTATCTAAAATTATACATCACCATCAAATATCTGAGCAGTATTTTTCAAATTTATATTAAAATGTATACTAAAATTGCTTTAATTCTATTGAAGAAATTGAAAGTAGCCAATATGATTTAGGCGAAGCATACGGGATGCCACAAATTCCATGGAATTGTCGATATTACAGTATGTATAATGGAAATAGAAACTACTTCAAATAATGGGCGTTTCTTATCACTACAAGTTGAATTAACTAGCATTTACATACAATCATGAGAAGAAATAGTGCAATACCGCATATTCTAAAACTGAGTTCAGGTTTATGGGTCTTCTTACATAATCGATGGAATTTTTTAATACAATTTCAGTCAATCCTTTCATTTTTTTCCATAAAACAATCGATGCCATGAAATTTAAATACCAAAACACAAATTTAAATCCCAAAAATAACGATTTCTAACAAAACTTCTATACATCCTACGACTTGGAACAAACAGGCCAAAGTATTTCATTCATAGAAGTTCACGAAACGAATGAATGCGGCAACAAAACCAATTAGAAACATTCTTTTGCGGAGTTTTCTCCCAAAAAGCGAGTATGTAACTTTGGAAATTAACAAACAAACAGGTCTTTGAAAGACATTCCTCAAAATAAATGACGGTTAATATTAATGAGAAAATTTGAAAAATTGCAACGATCCATTCATCGTCTTGGCTATCTACATCCAGATAATCTGAACATAAAACAAACCCCTTTGTTAACATACAACCCCTTGGCGGCGGTGGCCAGCGTTTAAAGACTTATTTTCAGTTACAATTAGGGTTTTTTAACCCGGGAATTCACGGGACGTATTTCCCGGAAAATTTACGGATTTTTTACTTTCCGATTCCCGGAATTATTGGTCGCGATTCTCGGGAATAAAATACTTCCAACAAATTAAACTAAGTACAATTTTTAAAACTGCGATTGTGGGTTTTAATCGGAAATTAATCTATGTTTTATTTCCTGAAAAAAATCCTGAACTAGTTATTCTTCTTACATTTAAATTGTACAGGATTTTTTTTATTAATCATACTATTTTTTGGAAAAATATTATTTTTTCATTGTATTTTATAAAGAAAATCAAGTCCCGCGAAAAGAAATTCCCGATTCCCGGGAGTTGAAAATGGTCGGGAAATTAAAAACCCTAGTTACAATTTGTACGTGTGTCCTTCATTTCATAACGCGCCGCCTTTTGTGTTACGCGCCACTCGCTGAACAAACAAACAACAATTTTTATATGCAGATTTGTGATTTCTGTCTATCTTATTAGCGGTTCCAAATATCAAAACAAGAAAAGATTTATAAAGAAAAACAAACTGTTTAAAAAACTTTTTCTTTGCCAAATTTCTTTGGCTATTTATGGTCATTTCAGAATTCGTAGAATACAATTTTGCTCTTGTCCGCACAGCGACCAAAAGGATATTAAACAAATACAAAAGAAGGAGACGTCCTTTTGTATTGTCTCGTTTGTTTTTTTTCCTTTGGTCGACGAGAATATTGTTTAACAGGGTCTCTTCTTGCTTTTTATTTTCTAATAAAGTTACTGTTATAAATTACAGTAATTCATTTCGGTGTTTTTTTTTCTGTCTTCTACCACGCTGTCTGGAAGGTCGGGAGAAAGTCTTTCACCGAGAAAACTTTTTTGTCCAACAATTTGTGTATAGAGAAACAACCCGCAGTATTCGTTCTTAATAAGAACCATGGAAAGTCGAGAAAACCCTAAAGAAACACAGATTGGTATGAAATTTTTATAATTGATTGGGTAAAAGTTTCAACTCCGGTTGAAATTTTCATTTGATTATGACAGAGTACAATTGAATACTCTTGATTCGAATGAACACTCTTTCGTAAACAGTGATTAAGAAAAGAAAAAAGAAATAAGAAAGTGATGGGTGCCCTAAATGGAAACAGTATATTAGGTGCTTAAAGGTTCTCTTGAATAGATTTGGGGAAATTATTTTGCATCCTTATGCAGTTGCCTACAGTTTAAGTGCCCACACCATGTGGCCCCTTTTTTGTATAGCTAGGAGCCTGGGGCACTCTACCCTTATCGTATAGATTTTCGCAATCAGAGGGTTATTCTGAAGGTGGTGGCATATTTTTTGTGTTTGGTGCCCCATAAAGTGCATTTCAGCTGTAACTATCACCAATGACTAGAATGCCTAAAAAATATGTTTGCCAATATCCTACCTAACCCTACGTTATAATCGTAACCGGTACTTGTTTCGAAAGTAAATTAGGCTACTAAAAGATGCTCTCAAATTTGAGGGTACAACATAATCAGCTGTAACTTATAAAACTCTCTCATGTACAAAGCTACAGACTGGAACGTAAGCAGGATGTCATCCTTTGTTTGCCATCTAGTCTACGGTCTTACAGTATAAACAAAAAATGTTTACAGAAAACGCCACCTTGTGTCTAAAAGGAAGACCTAATCACGCCCAAATGTGTGAGTGCTCCAAAAACAGTTCGAGTAAACAATCCCCTGCCCAAATATTTGTGACACAACAGCCGAAAAGGACATGAATCTGTTTCACGTCAAGAATTTTTAAATACTCCACACAATCTGGCCGCACTAGTCTAGAGAGTGTGGGTGGGAGGAGTGGATGGATGCTGTTTTGTTGTCATAAACTGGGATATAAAACAGAATTTATGCATTCCGTAATTACTAAATTACAGAATTACCGCAAAAGACCAAAACGAAAGGAAAACATGTACTTAAAATATGAACTCTTTAATGACAACCACTTCATAGTATTTTCTCTCTGCAAGCAGACTTTGAAAGGGAAAGGAAGTCCAGTGTGCTGGATATAGAAAACAGACAAATGCGTGTATATAGAAAAGTGACCAAGTGACAATACAAATGTATTGTCTTTCGTTTTTTTTGCTCATGATGTGTGTACATATGGTTGCATCCTACGGGGAAAGTAAATGATTCCCGAACCCAACAAACTTCCTGTGGTAAACGTTTTAGTGGTTCTTGAAGCAGGATGTTTTAAATCATAATGTCATCTGCATCCAATGGAAAGGTTAGCCGCCGGGTATTGCCAATGCCCCGTAGGTAATGGTAATTTGTCTGTTTCATTTTATCGAATATTTTGCGGCATAATCAAAATTGCGGTGTTTAATGTTGGCAACGACAACAGAAAACGGTTCAGAGGAAATAAACTGTTTCTTAGATTATTATTATGCCGGCCTTGTCCTGCATAATGCGTTTAATGCTTGTGGCACATCACTCCATCCACTTGCACTTTGTCAGCATTAGTAGCGACATTAATTGCAGCGTAGCCTAGACATTATTTTGTTGAAATTATTGTTTTTCAAAATCTGAAAAGGGTAAAAAAAATGTATTAAGAAAATAATCAAGTACTTTTATGATTTAAAAAATAAATAAATATTTATTTAGATTTTAAAATTTTAATTTTTTTGTTTTTACAAACATTTGTTTTCTGTACTTCTATGTGACAATGTTGGTGAATAGCGAATATGAGCCTCATTACCTATTTTCCTCATTTTCTGGTTATACCTAAAAAAAAAACAGTAATCACTTGTTGAATCCAAATCCCAATCCACTAGACAAACACTTATCTCCCCCAACCATTAGTTGGAAACACTTTCCTGCACAAATGGCGTGAATTGGAAGACTTGAATAAATTCGTTCGTATAGTTTTCATTGTGATTTTTAAACATCATCATGTCTTAGAATGTGCTCTAACCCTTTACTTTCCAATGTACTCTTTTTATGGGAAAGCTATGAAAAGGTAAAAAAAAAATCATTTCGATGGGCAACATTTAGTAGACCGTACGACAAAACCAAACGATTTCAGAAAATGCTAGAAAAAAAAAATTCTAAATCTCTTTTGGCACACATTTTCCACCCTGCCGTCACCCGTTTTCTTTGCCATGCGAAACTTTATTATGACCAAATTTGACATTTTCATGCTCTTTTCTTGTTGCGGTGCGGATTCGTGATATATGCAGTAAAAGTTTGTTTTATGTGTTTTTCTTTAGTGCTCTTAAATGTTATATTACACAAATATTTTGAGATGTTTTTCTTTACTTCGTACAGTTTTTTTTTCTCGTTCTTCCCTGGGTTTTTTTTTCTTTGTTTGGTACATAAAATACTTTCTATAAATTTAATAAGTCTATGTTGTGTCATAAAATAATGGCATTTGTATGTTGTAGGAGAATGTGTGTATGTACTAGTTTAGACTGGAAAGGAAGGAGAGTGATTTGTCGTGTATAATTTAAAATCTGTATGGATTGGAATATCTTCATTATTAAATTGCATAGTAATAGGAGGGAATATAAATAAAGTTACACACTGTACAGAGGCCATAAAATAAACAAAACAAAAATATCTATGGGACCGTCTAGGCCCCTATAAATATTTCACTTTATTGTTGTGTGTAAAATTAAGTAATCACTACAAAAGAAAGAGCTCTTGGCTACTACTACGGTTCATACATTTTTTGTTCTCCATTTTTTTTGGCAAACATGAAATTTGCATAGTCTTAGGGGAGGGGAAGTTGTAAATGAATTGTATTGCTAGAGGTACGGAATCGTTTTATTGACAATTCTTTTAAGGTTAATAGGATTTAAAAGTACATACTAGGGAAGTGTTTCCGGTACAGTCATCGGTATTCCTCAGATATCAGAACGACAGGACAATGCAACAAAAAAAAAATTAAAAAAAAATATTGATATACAGGCACGAAATAATTACAGTAACAGCTCGATTTGCGCAACCGATACCGAGCCCCAAATATATATGTTGAAATATTGAAATCGAAGATTAGAGATGAAACAACAAGAAAACAAAGGTAAAATAACACTTATAATTCGCGCGTTTACAGTCAACCGACTCGTACAGAGAATAATGTTGAAAAGGTAGCATTTGGTTTAACCACAACCTCCAATTTGAAGTACATACACTCCCGAAAACGATAAGAATAAGAACTAATAATAAGAATCAGCAAACAAAATACCAAATTTCAGCGCATCAGAAAAAAGATGCACTTATCACGACCTTTTTTCTTCAAATAGTTGCACTTATAAAGACCGTAATATAAAAGAAATGCCGGTTGCGCTAATCGGGAAGTTGCTGAAATCGTGCTTTTACTGTTTTTTTTTTGGCTTTTTTCTATGAATCTATATTTAATATGATATTACATATTGCAAAAACTGATTTTGTAAAAATGAAGAGGCAGGAAAAATTTATTTATTCTAATTAAAAAAAAAAAAAAAAAACTTGAATGTGAAATATTTATATGGAACAAAACTATTATTATTATAATACTAGTAAGTTGTAATGCGCCTATGGCGCCCGTTGAAATATGAAAAAAAATTTAGTTGAAAAAAAAAATTTGTAAAAAAAAAAATTTTCGTTGAAAAAAAAATTTTGTAAAAAAAAAAATGTTTGTAAAAAAGAAATGTTTGCAAAAAAAAAATTTGAAAAAAAAAAAATGTTGGAAAAAAAAATTTTTGGGGAAAACACAATTTCTGTACAAAAAAAAAATATTATTTTTTTATTATTATTATTTATAGAAACTTATAGAATGCCTATTTAAATTCCTACGTACTGCGTGGCAGAGTCAGTGAATCAGTGTCGAGGGTAAATATATAAGACTAGTAAGTTGTAATGCGCCTATGGCGCCCGTTAATTTGCTTGAGAAAGTATTTGTTACTTAATTTTAAAAATTTTGTAAAAAATATTTTGAGAGAACTATTTTGTAAAAAAAAATTTCGGAAAAAAATAAAATTGGAAAAAAAAGTTTTGCTGAAAAAAAAATTTTTGTTGAAAAAAAAAAATTTTGCTGAAAAAAAAATGTTTGCTGAAAAAAAAAATTTTTGTTAAAAAAAAAAATTGTAAAATAAAAATTTTGGAAAAAAAAATTTTTGGTAAAAAAAAAATTTGGGGAAAACACAATTTCTGTACAAAAAAAAATATAATTTTTTTTATTATTATTATTTATAGAATTATTATAGAATGCCTATTTAAATTCCTACGTACTGCGTGACAGAGTCAGTGAATCAGTGTCGAGGGTAAATATATATTAAGATTAAAACGTTATTCGCCCATGTGCTGCATTTCGAGTTTGCTCGAATGTGAAACATTTTCCCACATTTGGTGTGCTCCATTCCGAATACCCAAAAAAATATTGGGAATATAATTCGAGCACATATAGCCTTGTGGATCGAAAAAGAAATGAGATTGTACGTGTTTTTCTGAGCACATACAAGTTAAAAAAGAACGCAGAGTTAATATTTATCTTCTTCTTACAACATTTAATTAAAAAAGACAGTATTCAGATTAGCTTTTCTAGTAAAATTAAAGAAAATAAAAAGGCTCCTTTTATCAAGAACAACTTTTGACGAAATTTACCCAGAGTGTTCTACTTGTTGAAAAGGTTTCTTCAAATAAACATAAATTTTATACTTTGGTGGACATATTCATTAAAAAATTAACAACACGAATGATGATTACACCAGTTAATCAATCTGGCAACTCGTTTAACACGTTCCAGTATCATTAGTCTTCTTCTAGTAGAAACCAGGGCAATTAACAAGCCAGTAGGCATTTTTTTCTTAATTTTGTTGTTAAATTTGCAAATAAAACATATGTTTTTTGTTGATAGTTATTGAAAACAGTTCGTAACATATTGAACAAAGCTATTCTTTCGAACCACACTTTCGCTCGGAATTGAGCACACCATTTTGGGAAAAATGGGAATCTAAAAAAGTATGGGAATTCAAAAACTCTCGGAACATGGCACATGGGCGATTATTTGAGTATAATTTTGGAGGGAGACGCCCGATCAAACTGTATGTATCAAATTAGGTAAAATAAAGGCAATTATGTGTGTGCTAAAAATTTGAACATGGTCTTTAAAATTTATAATTTTAATCGGCTATAAAAAAGTACTGATAATTTCTTTAAATTTCTGGTTGTATTGGAAAGGTTGAACTTTGTCATTATGGACCACAATATCATTCATATGACTACCATGACTGGCTCGGCAGTAGCTAATCCGATTTACCCAATTCAGTACATGTTCGTCAATGACAACTTTGATTTTATGTTTCAACGCTTCAATTGTCTCAAGATGCTTTGCGTAACATTTATGGCTCCCCACAGAATAAACAAAAGTCTGCAACAGCTGCAAAGCGGCCACTTGACATCAGAATTTCGGCCAATTATACGATTTTCAAAAACAGTGCGTAAAATATCGATGGTTGTGTCGGCTGCGTGACATGTGGCCCCGTTTTGTTTAAACCAAATGTTGTCATTCACCCATGTGCTGCATTTCGAGTTTGCTCGAATGTGAAACATTTTCCCACATATGGTGTGCTCCATTCCGAACACCCAAAAAAATATTGGGAATATAATTCGAGCACATATAGCCTTGTGGATCGAAAAAGAAATGAGATTGTACGTGTTTTTCTGAGCACATACAAGTTAAAAAAGAACGCAGAGTTAATATTTAACTTGTTTTTACAACATTTAATTAAAAAATACAGTATTCAGATTAGCTTTTCTAGTAAAATTAAAGAAAATAAAAAGGCTCCTTTTATCAAGAACAACTTTTGACGAAATTTACCCAGAGTGTTCTACTTGTTGAAAAGGTTTCTTCAAATAAACATATATTTTATACTTTGGTGGACATATTCATTAAAAAATTAACAACACGAATGATGATTACACCAGTTAATCAATCTGGCAACTCGTTTAACACGTTCCAGTATCATTAGTCTTCTTCTAGCAGAAACCAGGGCAATTAACAAGCCAGCAGGCATTTCACCAGATGAAACTGAGCTTCATCTGAAAACACGATTTTTCGGCAAAATTCTTCATCGCTTGCCCAACAATCTTCGGTCCATTTAGCGAAGCGAAAACGGCAATGTCAAACATAAACCTGAAAATAAAAATGAATGTTATTCTATCTTTCAAAGTCAAAGTAATCGGTAGTTAAAATTTAAATGGTCCACCCTTTAAAAGCGGTGGGCATACATACATATGTATTTATAAGCTTCTCTTTTATTTTCATACAGCTAGCGTCCTAGTAAAGAACAAATGTGGAAGTTACGGCCTTTTCGTAGATGTGCTACAATTCCGTTGGTGTCTATTTAAGTACGACAAAAACCAAAGAAATAAAATAGCACACGCAATACATCTCTTAAAAGGAGGTAACTGAAAAACTGCATTTTTTTAAATTGTTGCACAAAACAGGAGATAACTTCAACATTTATCCACAGGTATCCAATTCGGAAATAAAGTAAAAAAAAAGTTTAAGATATTTTGTTTTTTTAATTTTTAATATAAAGATCACAATTGCAATTGCAAAGTTTAGAATTTTTTTTTTTTAATTTTTAATATAAAGATCACAATTGCAATTGGACCTTGTAAGCGAATACTGCTAGGACTTACATACAAAATTCGCATTAGCCTGCTACGTGAAATGTTTAGTTGTTGACATCGATGCGCACCGTATGAGGGGGAACGTCTTTGTTGTCGCCTAAGATGCCAGTCTAACGAACGCCTTCCGTCTATCACAACACTCTCCATTTGATTTGACTTTCCTATCCTTATTTCAGGCGTTGGCATGAGGTATTTTCAATTATTCATACTAGGATGAGTATTCGCATATTTATACTACTTCCAGTACGAGTCTTGCACATTCTAGAAGGTCTTCATTGTTCTGGGGGGTATAAACTGACCTATGCGTTAATTATGTATTATAAATACATAGTAAAATAATTATTGTAATGGTGTCAATGTAAAATGACTATAGCACCGCAAGGCCCCTTCACTGAGTCGACCATCTGGACACGTCAAGCGCACCTTCTCCAGTTTGGCCCAAATGAGACCTAGTGGCCCAATGTTGGGGGTCCAATTCGATAGTTCCGATGCGTTGTTGTGTTGAGTTCAGTTATACTCTGCAAAACGAACAAATAAATAAATGTTAGAAAATTAAAAAAAAATATATTTGCGTTTCACACCAGTTGGTCTCATTTGGTCCATCCTGTATAAGAAGGGTCACTGGAATGTTTATTTTACCTATCTATTTAAAAATGGGAAGGTCTTCTCGGGAATGACGTTGAAGTATGGAAAACTTTGTGGAGAGCATGCCATTGTGTCGCAACTTGTTTCTTGTCCAGAGAACATTTTCTGGAAAGTTTGGAAGATGGGGGGCGTTGAGTTCAAATAACATCGATAACAATTGATCGTTAAGAAGAATATAACAATTCGATGGTTCTATTGCGTTGTTGTGTCGTCTTCAGTTACATATACGAGAACGAGGCATTTGTAGAGAACATGCCTTTGTAGATCAATTTTTCAAAAAGGTCACAAAGAATGTGATTTTCTATCTGAAAATACGACGTTGCAGATGTGAATGTGAACACCATGTAGTAATGACAGACACCTGTTAATTTCAAACCGAAATATTGATTGAATTAAATATAATTACGAACTGAAAAAAGCCCTCACAAGTCCCAAGTACATGAAACACATTTATTAAACAGACGAAGACCCAACAACAGGTTAAACAGTCAGCGTAGCTCGGTAAATATAATTAACAAAATAACACTGCATTTTTTTTTACTACACGGTCTTAAGCCGGCCAAAACCAATTATTTGTGGTTTATGAAAAGAACTCTGTTGATATTACACTTTACTCTGTGCTCTCATCAAATGTCAGTTGCAAATGTAAGCGTTTCCAACAAGCGTAAATGACGCGATACGTGGAGCATATTAAATTATTTAAATGTATGTAATTTTCCACACAGTTCTCACAAAGTAGCAACAGATTTTTGTATATTTAATAGCGTTTTAAAGAATTTATAATGAATATTTGAAACAATGTAACAGCATAATATGAAATACCATCAAGTGGAAACACAAGAATGGAAATTATGATAAAAGAAATATGAGAACCATGAGGGAGAGAGAGAGAGAGAAAACCCATTAAGTCTACAATAATTACTTTCATTTATTTGCAGGCAACGTATTACGATAAAAACCAACTGACGACTAACGATGGTGGAGGTGGTGGTGGTGGCGGCGGCGGTGCAGGCATACAACAGCAGCGGCAACATCAACAATTTACAGCACATGATGCTCTGACAGCAAAGGATGAGACAATAAATCGTCAAGCCGTAAGTGCGGCTTATCAGAGACCTTACAGTCAAGTGATATACCAACAACAACAACAGCCGGAGGAACAGCAACAGCATAAACAGCAGCTTGCCAGGGTTGCTGGTAAAAATAATGGCAACCAACAAAAGGATGGTCTTTATGCCACTCCGCATAATGCTGCATATAATTATGAACGTTTACCTGTGCAATACCAACAGCAGCAACAGCATCAGGCTGGACGAGGTGGTGCACATCAGCGGCCACAACAAATACAATATGTTATTGCCATACCCATGTCATACTTGCGTCAATTGCAACAACAACTGTTGCAGCAGCAGCAACAACAACAGCCATCTCATTTGCAACCACACAAAGCAGCACAACATCAGCAACAGCCTGTCAATGCAGCTCCATCGGCATATGCCGTGGCAGGTCCTTTAGCTCGAGACCATCAGGGTACTTATCGTCCGTTTCATCGTTTTGCCCCGCCAGCTGTCACCGATGTGCAAGCCATCAATGCTGCGGGCCATCAACAACAGCAGCAGCATCAGCTACAGCTACAACAACAACATCAACTCCCCCCACCAGTGCCAGGTTATGTCACCCAGTATATTCAAATACCTGCTAGTGCTCTTCTGGCAGCCGCACAATCAGCTCAAGTTTATCAACGGCCAACGCCACAACAAGTTGTCTATCAACAACATCATCAGCAAGAGCAACACCAACAGCAGCAGCAGCAACAGCAATCACAATCGCCTCAATTCTATTACTATTACCAAACGCCGCAACAGCATGAATCTCAACAGGCCCAGCAGCAACATCCACCATCTCAGCAGCAATTGAAGCAGTCGCCGGCTTCACATGTTGCAACATCACCACCACTTTATGGTAATTAGTTGCAACAGTCATTCAATTCGTTTGCTTGCGATTCGGTCGATGGTGCTTTTGTTGTCGCATTACTCCGACTGAATACAAAAGATTGAATTCTTAACCACAGAACTCTGTCGTTTATTCAGTTCTCCTTGGGCATCAATTGAATTTAAAAGATTGAATTGTTAACCGCAGAAGTCGTTCATTTATTCAGCTCTTCTTTGGCATAGACTGACACATCGATTCTCTTTAGTGCCCTACAACACACTCCAATTCATAGGAATTGTTGTGTGAGATTGGGGCTTATGTATGTGTGTATATAACGCGTGGAAACATTCAAGCGGTGTGACATGATTCTATTTTAACCAAAAGAAAAATTAAGTTCTAACAAAAGTAGAAAGAAGGTACATAGGTTGTCCGGTCTAGATCAAATTTGGCACATGTTCGGCCTTCCTACGATTGTCGTCGTCGTCTTAAAAACAAAGTGTTTTTTTATAGACGGTATTATGATTTTCGTAGACGATTTAAATTAATTCTTCAAACAATTATCAAAATGGATTTAAACAAAATATCTATAGCGTACTTCGTCAGCAAGCTATGGCGTTTTTAACGTAGGCCACACGAAAAAGTTCTTTCCGTGTTTGAAGCGCCTTCCAGTCTTGAAGTATGTTTAGAAACGCTGTCTAATTAACAAGAACACACACTCACATATGAAATCCAAAGCACCAAACAGTGGGAAACAGCCAATTCTGATTCTCTGATATCCCACATAAAAAGGCCAGATTTCTGCCGCTCTAGAAGCCACTTGAAAATTGACTAGTGACAGTTAAAATCATCGACTGGAAATTTTAATAGACTACACACCGTCCCCTCAGTGTAATAATAGTGTATAATACACTATACACTATTATTTTATTGAGGGGACGATACGGTCATGAATGGACAACGGTCTGGCCCGCCCACACAGCTCACAAATGTGCGGGGGAATATTTGGGCGATGACTTGGGGTAAACCTTTTTTTTTATAATATTGCCAGTAATAATTTTATTAATCTCACAACGGATTCATAAGAAAGCTCGAGCAAAATGTAATTTAATCCTTTACTTTACATCTCTTTTCATTTCTCCCACTGCTGGTGATACTGAAGCATATCAAATCCAAGACCCACAACAACAACACCATCAACAAGCGGCAGCCGTTACAGCGGGAGCTGTGCAGCACCTACTGGCCGAGCAACAGCGGCAGCTCCAGCACCAGCACCAGCAATTACATGTAGGTCGTAAAGAGCAGACACTACTGCGTAGTGGTGGTGGTGGTGCCTCAGATGCGAATGCAAATTTAGCACCAACAGCAGCTTACCAACATGGATCACTGGTTACTTATGAACATGGACAGCAAGCAATTGCCGCAGCACACCAACAAGCACAAGCACACTCTCAGCCAACACACGCACAGGCACAGACACAGACACAGAATCACCAAGAACCAGCACAAGTGCTGACAGTACCACAGGAACCAGCACAGAAGACAGTTCACGCAATACACTCCCAAACCGCACCACAAGCAGCAGCAGCAGCAGCTGAGCATTCCTTTGAGCCCGTATCGCACTACAATTCACAATACCTGGTGCAATATTTACCGGCCCAGCAACAAAAGCGCCTTAAATATCAACAGTCCCAGCCACAACTGCAACTACAACACTTGCACCTACATCCGCACTTGCACCCACACCACCATCGCCTTCAATTGCAGGCACCTCAACAGCACACAACAATTGTAGACAATTTAAATAATTTACCATATTCACAGGGCATACATGGTCCCACGCCAGTACCGTTCGTTCATCTCGCGCCAGCTGTAGCCGGTGTGGCTCCTGCCATGCACATTACGTCACCAGCCATGGCCTCTTTCTACCACCACCAACCCTTTGTCGCAAGTGCTCTGCAGCCCGGCTTCGCTCCTCTGGGAATGCCGAGTAAAGTGACATCGTTTACAAATGTCTTGCTGCAGCCATTTGGACATGGACATGGTCGTTCCTACGAAGGGACAACAACGGAAATTGGAGCTGCAGGCAACGCACTACCATACTTTAATCATGTCGGTGGTGTACATTACGGAACCCACCTTTATCATCCGCCCACACCGGCCACCCCCATAGACAACAAACAGCCACACCACCAGTCTTTGGCATCCGCATCTGCTTCAGCAGCAGCAGCAGCAATAAGAGCATCAGCTCAAGCGCCATCCACAGCCAAAACAGCAAAGGAAGGCAGTCGGACGATAGTAAAATACCCGTAAGGGACACTAGAAACGGCAAACAGCAGCATCAGCGACCCCCTCTGATCTTTGTTGATTATTTACTCTTGCATGGAAGAACTTTTCTTTACAGTGTATTTGATAATTACTTACTACTATTACGTTTCCCATTTGTTGCTACTTGTCCATGCTGGAACTTTGACACTATTCCCACTGTACCATGCTCATGTTCCGTATGAATGAATAAATGACGGTGTAGGTGTGTGTAGGTATGCGTACGAGTATCTGTGTACATACGCACACTTGTAAAAATCCATTCCCAATACATTTGCCTTTGTCTTTTGCCGGCACAATGGCCTGAAGTTTTAGTCGATGAAATTGAGTTAAGTTTCCATTTAAGACGACGCTTTCTGGCATATAATCATTTTTGATGGCGCCTGTTGTAGATATCACTCAGTAGTGAATTTGACTATTGGATTGCTACACAACCAGACAACGTGAAAATGCGGCCGAGTTGTAGACATTTGAAATAAGAAAACACTACTCCAGTACAACGATTGTTAGAATCATTTTCATAGGCTTGTTCAGTTCCAACAGCTTTCCAAAAGTGTACCAAGACAATACTAGAAAAAAAAACGAGGTATTAGAAAAGTTAATGTCCTCATATTTCAATAAACACTCACCCGAGTTTTTGTTGATCTTCAGGCAACAGACCGGCTCCAAGCAATATTTGTTGTAATTGAGCGCGGTCATTAACTAAAACCAAATCTTGGCTGCTCAGAACACCAGTTGTTTTTTTTAGTTGCCACAAATCAGGTCTTTCTAGAGATCAACTGAAAAAAAAACGAAGTCTTAGAGTAGTTAATATCCTCGTATTTCAATAAACACTCACCCGATGTCAGGATTCGTTCGAAAGCTTATGTGCAAGCTTCAATTTATTGTTGATCTTCAGGCAACTGACCGGCTCCAAGCAATATTTGTTGTAATTGAGCGCGGTCATTAACTAAAACCAAACCTTGTCCGCTCAGAACACCAGTTGTTTTTTTTAGTTGCCACAAATCAGGTCTTTCCAGAGATCAACTGAAAAAAAAAAACGAAGTTTTAGAGTAGTTAATATCCTCGTACTTCAATAAACACTCACCCGATGTCAGGATTCGTTCGAAAGCAAGCTTCAATTTATTGTTGATCTTCAGGCAACTGACCGGCTCCAAGCAATATTTGTTGTAATTGAGGGCGGTCTTTAACTAAAACCAAACCTTGTCCGCTCAGAACTCAATTCCGGTTGCTGTTTTTTTTTTGCCACAAATCAGGTCTTTCCAGAGCTCAACTGTCACACGTAACGTTGTTTTAGCTGCCGAATTCATTGGTGATGGTTCATTCTGCATTCTAAGAAAAGTCTCCATTGCCGGTTCAATGTCCAAAATATCCCTCAGAGTACCGAGTTTGTAGTCGCTGTCCATTATTTACTCAGAAGAACACATTTTGTTTGTTTAAGTACTCGGTTAAATTTTATACAATTTGGCGCACCCCGTACAATTGATGAGAATTTTGCTGGGAAGTAAACAATTTTGTAGTACAATTGCGGTTATAGATTGAATATTTTGTCTAGCACTGCTACTCTTAAAACTGCAATCTTAGTTACATAAGTTGGGAAATACGATCTTGGGAAAATCCGGCTTAGAGTAAGAAACATTTTATTTCCAAAACTGTTAATTTACTTTAAAATTGACATCCATGAATGCAGCATCCATGTTTTTTTCTTTCAAATATCTACATGACATTGTCTATAGAACAATATTTTGGCTAGGCAACTGTTGTTGTATTCAAATTTACTTTTAAACAAATCTCCTGGGTTACAATTTAATTTCAGAAGTAAAGAAGCGTTCTTGCAGTTTTTAAGGTGCACATTTGTGGATGACATTTGGTAGGAACATCAATTTGTTCATTTCACCCCACTGTGCAAGCCACATAGTTTTTTACAGTTTCACATAAACATAGTTTCTCTCGGTTTAACGGTAAACGACTGCTGCGTTGCACTGCGACACTCCCCTAAATGTGTTGGTTAAAAGTTGTAAACTGTGCTTGAACGTGTAAGTGTGCATTTGTGTGTGTTTGTGTATTTTTGCTTATGCTTGAAACCGGGAACAGGGAAGAAGTATGAACGCAGTATTTTGGCTTTTTAGCAGTTTTCCAAATGACTTTCAAAACACAAACACACACACACAGACGAGCAAACAAACTCAAAACTCATTTTCTAAACACACAGCGTTGAGGACTTACTTGCACTCATAACCGAAAACCGGGTTCGAATGTAAATATTGTTTTTTTTTTGTAGAAATGTTTACATCTTCTTTCTCTGAACAAAAAAAAGTTCCCAGGACTGAAACTCTAGGGAATTCCAACAGGTTACTCTTGATTACTTTTCAAGTAGAGTTTGATTAAAAGTTCATTACAGGTTTTATTCCTCCTACATACATATCGTCGTTCGCATGACGAACGACAAAAATGTTTTTTTGGGAAATCCATGTTAAAGTTTAGTTCTTTATTGCAAAAAGTCAGTAAAGTATTGTATAGCACAAAGTCGATGTATAATATTTCGGAAACTATAAAGAATAAAAGCAAACTGATTACACAGATCGACAGATCTCGATAAATTGACCCAAAAATCAGTCTTATCTCAATTTTTCCTATTTTGCGTTATAGAACACTATAACTTACGAACGACGATATATTACTGACAATTTCCATTGATTAAATCATTTTAGAGTTTGTTTAAAAAATGTGCGTTAGGTTTAGTTTTAGCATTTTTTGATAAGTAAAAATGATTGAAATGTCTACCAATCAACGTTTAGTCCAAAAGGGCTCAGTTTGATTAAATAAACAGAAATTGAAATATGAAAATACAAATTCAGGACGTGGACCATAAAATTATAAAAATGAAAATTTAATTACATCGGTTATCAACTTTATACATTTTACTTAGATTCGGACCAAAGTCAAAAATCATGACACATTTTTCATGTAGCTATAACTTTCTACAGAATAAGTGAAAACCCAAACTTTGAGTAGGATTAATGAAAAAACCCTGCTAATTGGACATATTAATGGTTTTCCGTGAAAGACAAAACGTAAACAAATCTCAAATCAGTTTCATGAAATATAAAAAAAATTAGAATTCCCTTTTACAGAGACTACAATGTATGAATGATAAATATTTTGCAAATGAATTGTCCACGTTGCTGATGATCGTTTGGCCACAATTCTGGCTCCAACTGAAGAACTAAATCCGAACATAAAGTTCGCTATGTGGTGATGGAGATAGGCCCAATAGCTGTGAACGTCTTTCTGCTGCATTTTTTTCAGTTGAACGAACGGGAAGTATGCAATGATGTTTTTATGTCTTCTACCCGGCCAATCGACTTAACATTTAAGCCAAATCTCAAGGTGTGTTCATTTTAAATAATTTTTTTAAGTCACCATTGTAATGTTTTTCCCAAAACTAAAACACATTTTTTTCTGGAAAGCCGAACCAATTTTTTTTTAGTTTTTGGTTTTTTTGATTTTTTTTTTGGTTTTTCGGTTTAGACAAAAATGCAGTTCAAAATCGGTTCGGTTTGCATTCCTGGTTTAGAATAGTTATGACATTAACTCGTTTTTATAATGGAAGTCCGTTTTAATCAGAACTAAAAAAAAGCAAATAACAAATTCTAGGACCGAGGATACTTATTTTTACCATAACAAATTCAGAAATTTAAATTGGTTAAAAACAAGTTTCAAGTTATATATTTTGAGCCATATCTCGATTTGGAAACAAGCTTATGAAGTGAAATTTAAGACTAGAATGTTATATCACAATGCCTTACAATGATAGAGATGTGAATATTTAAGATATAAAGGGTCCGCCATCTAACGTCAACTAGTGCTTATTTCGTTATCGGGCCAATAGGTGAAAGATAATTAGTATTTGACCAGCTAAAAAAGATTGGGATTTTCCGTCCAACGTGCGATAAATTTTCTCATAACATCGCAAACATATAAACCAACTGGAGTAACTTCTGAATCTCTGTATATTAACAGGTTTGAGAAACATTTGCAGTCAGACTGGAAGTATTTACCCATGCAGTGCCTTAATACCATTCTTTCTAGTACCAGATAGCCAGATAGCGAACCCGTAGAGGAATACAGGCCTGATGCTGGTGTTGGAAAGTAACAACTTTGTCTTGCTGGGTCAATCTCTGTTTGAAAGTATCCTCGAAAATATATTCAAAATCCGTACGATTTTCTCAGAACAGTTCTTGCAGGCAAATTAAATCGAAATAGTTATTAAATGTTACGCATATCCTTCAAAGGGACTTCCATTCCATCTAGAGACAGTTGTAATGTCGTGCTCTCCGCTACTACATAGTATTTACACTTACCGGAGGCATTACTAAAACATATGGCTTCGCGTCCATGGTTTGGGAAAATATGCGTTTCTTAGACAATTATTAAAAATTATTGTCAGAAATTCAAACGCTTTCATTGGATGTTTTCTACTAACGTAATTATAAATGTTATCTAAACCACAGGATCTCTTATTATTATTATTTTTGGGCAAATTATTTATTTCGACCAAAGTAGCAAGATTTTGGGAGTTAAGTGATGAGTTTCGAGAATCGAAAATTAACGTAGATTCAGAAGATGTTACAATTTCTTCGCAATTTTCATTAAACATTTTTTTTTTCAAAATACTGGGAATACTTATTAAAAGAAGTCCCTGTCAGTGATAAAACAGCCTGTCTTGTTTCAAAATTGCAGGATTCGAAAACGTGATCACCCTGAGCTCATAGATAGATATGTGTATGATGGACCGCTTTAACAGGTAAAATCTAAAATGTCAAATGTTGGGGTTTCTCGCTTAAGGCAGCATTCAACGATCTGTAGGTCTTTGTGCTTTTCTTGTAATGCATCGCTCAATGTTTTCCAAGACCTTTAGTAAAATGGTAGTGCTTTTGGAGCAATAGTTGTGCCAACATTCAATAAAACTACAATCATGCCAAAAAAAAAATCTCACAAATTCAGAAATCATCAAGTTAAAATAGTAAGACAAAATGTATTTTTTCCAAGCATCTGTTTTTAATTTTATTTACTATTCAGATAGGCCCAAGAATTTTCCAAAGTTTTACGATTTTCAGTCCTATCTCCCTTTTATATCCCTATTATATTTGAAAAACACTAAATCAATTTATTTTTAAATTTTCATACAAATTTAAAACAGATTATGTTAAGAAAAATGTATGAAAAAACAAAAAACATTTTCACACATATCTTAAGTTTTTATGAACGAAAATGGTAACCGGTTTCTGGCAACTCTCAACACAAACACCAACAAATTTAGTTGATTGTTTGCACTGCGCTCGCTCTTAAGGTTATTCATTTCTGTAGCAGTGTCTTAGAGCTTTTGTACATTTTCCTACAACTTTTGGTAGGGTTTAAAAATGTTTGTACAAAGTGTGGGTGAGGCATGGCTGTATATAAGTTCCAAAAACTATTCTAAAAGAGTTTAATGTTTTTTAGTTGCTTTTTTTTTTGGCAAAAAACAAAGAAAAGTTTTTGTCAACAAATTACTCCACAACTCCCTCATTTATTCCCTCACTCAGTGTGTATGCTTTTTAAGGTCCTAGAAATCATTCATTCGATCAAAAAGCATTGGTGGTACTCCATCACTCATTCCCTTCCTATTTCGCAAAGCAATGATGCCTTTACTTTGCATACTCCCTTGAAGAGTTGTAAAAATATTTTCGTCTTTAAAAATTCTTTAACATTTAAAAGAGAAAATGCAAAATTTGTTGGATATTGTGGAGATGTATGTATGTGTGTGTAACTATAAAGGACTTTCACATTGTTCGTTTGTTTAATATTGTTATGCCATCCGCCATAGTGTGGAGTGTATACTCACTTTGTCATTCCGTTAGCAACATCTACGAAAATATTGATCGATCTGTGACCCCTAAAACGATCTAGCCAAAATCGAGCGTGTACATAACAATGAAGACAGAAAGGCGAAGTCGTGGTGTGTTGGAAAAGGTGACAAATTGGTGGAAAGGTAATAAAAATCTCTATGTAAGGGCTGAATGAACCTCGGTCCAAAAACCACTATTTTTCCATTATTTTCGGTAGATTTCTGCTTGCTATAAAATTTCCCCAGTAAGTTCAGTTCGACTGTCAAAAGTTCACCCACCAAAGCAGTTGAAAAAATGGGGATTGGCATCGTCTATACAACATAGAATTTCAAACGACCAAGTATTAGAGGTGTAATGATAAAATGTGGCATAGAAATCAACCAGCCCTGAAGACAAATTTTCGTTACCACCTTTGTAAAAATCCGGGATGTTCGACTATTAAATGTTCATTCGCTATAGGTGTGCATGAATGGACAGTGTAGAATGGCACCGTCAATCAGTTTGGAATCTCTTACTTATTTCCCTTAACATTTCATGAACGAACAGACGGGGAACTTCTCTCGAATCAGTGAGAAGTTTGTATACTCACTGACCGGGACCTACTGTTTTAAAGCCGGCTCCGAACGGCTAATGCTTTTCTAGAGAAGTTTTACATGGCATAGAGATTGCTCTCTTACTCGTAAAGTCGCCAACATTTACGAGGTGGAAACAGCCGCTGAAAAATGTTTGATGGTCTTACCCGGTTTCGAACTCGGGTTCTTCCGTGTGATAGTCGCACACATTACATACATTACGTCCACACCACGGCCGTCCACGGTACAGAAACTCGTCCGGGGATAAAAATAGATGGTGGCATGCCCCGCATTCTCACCCCGTCATTCAGTAGTTTTGCCAACTCTATCTAAGCCGGAACGAAGTTCATGGTGGAGTGTATATATATAATTCGGCCCCGCCGAACTTAACGCAGTTTTTACTTGTTAGGTTACAGTTTGTTCTTGTTCGTGTTTTTGTTGTAAATATCTAAGTTCTTACACTTATACATAATGCTAAGTAATAATTTATCAAAGTGCTCGAATATTCAATAAAGTACAACAAAAAAATCCACTTACAATTTCTGTCCGTCGGTGGTGGTACCTTTATTCTTCTACAAAGGAATTGCCTTTCGAAGTAGGTATTTATGTATGGGTAAGTTTGTTGTTTGATTTGAATTTTATTTTGTTTATGGACTTATAACAAACGAGACTTTACAATTTGTTGAATGTTTGAAAACATTTTAATTTAATAAGATGAAAATGTATTACACATTTGTTTTGTATACCCCTCCACCGTAACATTTAGTTAGTGTGTAAAGTTTTGGAAATATATTGTTGGAGGGCTACAAAGAATTATTAATTCTAAGACAACTTTGTGTCCTATGGTCGTAGATCAGTTGAATTTAATCGGATTGGAGGGCAGAAAGTTTCTTGTACATATTGGGAACGTAAAGGAAATCACCTCAACAATCCAATAACACCTGCAAGAACTTTTGCATAAGGACGACGAAAACCAAAGACCTCTAAAACGCACTTCGATCTTTACTGTCATGGAACTCACTTACACATACTTCACTTACATCACCTATACGACATTTATTGTTATTGTTGAAAGGGGATACCAGAATGCATTTACAAAATTCCATTTGTCTTGCTCAAGAAAATGCTATAAATCTGTAATTTGAGTTGACTTTTGTTCTGTAGTGTATTATACATAGATACATATGTCATGTCTGTAGTTTATTCGGAAACCTATTGTTTTTTCCTGTATTTGCTAAGTAAGATGCAATCGAGGCAAAATAACTACAGCATAGTGTTTTCAGTTGCTATGATCTTTTTGGCCGTTCCAAATGTTATGCACAACTTTTTGGCCTTACCCATACTCAATAGGGAGACGTTAAAGAAAACATCACCAAACAATGATCAGTAAAATTGTCTAAATGTCTAAATTGTTTTTAACACATTGAGTGCCAAGGGGTTTTGACGAAAACCTTCCCCGGGTGCCAAGCACATTTTTGCTATAAACTGGTGTAAAAGTAGAAAATATTCAGTTCTGCGCCAATCCCGGATAATTTTGTGGTTTATTTTGGATTTTATAACGGTTTTTTTATGTCGCACGTTTCTGTACGACGTGGCACTGCACGACGGAATTTTTTTATCATAAAACCGCAAAAAATGAAGATATCTCTATGAAACTTGAACCAAAATTTAGGGCAAACATTAGGGTACTAGAAACACATTAAAAAAACCCTGTAGAGTCACACAGAAACGCACGACAATATCTAAGGCCAGACAATGCCTGTCGTACGAAAGCGTGCGACGTGGCACCCCAGGAAGTATTAGGTGTCGCACGAAAACGTGTAGCCATGGCACTCAATGTGTTAAATGATGTTTTACATAGCTTACGGGTGGTCTTACCAAGATACGAAATCTTGTTGGTGGAGACAGTCAATATTAGCCTGAGTTTTACAATTATAGTATAATTGTAGTATACTAGTATTCAAAAATATGAAACCAAAGTAAAGGCGAAAAATTTAATTTTCAATAACTTACTTATTTCCCTCAACATTCCCTGAAGGAACTGACGGGGAACTTCCCTAGTATCATCGAGCTGTGCACGATATAATTGGTATATTCACTGCAGGGGATCAACTGTTGAAAGCCGGCTCCGAAAGGCTAATGGTTTTCTAGAGAAGTTTTACATGGCTATGAGATTACTCTCTTACTCGTAACATAGCCAGCATTTACGAGGTGAAAGTAGTACAAAATGTTTGATGGTCTTCGCAGGTATCGAACATGGGTTCGGCTGTGTGGCAGTCGCACACACTACCTATCGCACCACGAAATTTTCCTTACGCCACTTAAATAGGTCACAGATGTTAAACTTTGGCACCCTTCGTCTCAGCCTGCGAACAAGGGACTTATACCAAAAACCTTCAGCCAGCCTCTTATACAAAAACTGTCCATATGTTTCATTGCAATCGGTAGTTTCCCAATTCGGTTTATCGTATGAAAAACTTGAAAATATTGTTAAAATTTATGCATGACAATTACTTGTTTGTTTTGTAAGTGCATTAAAAGTTTAAAAGTTTACAAAAACACTACAGAAAAGCAAACAACAAAAGGCAGACCACAAATAAAGCACCCACAGCAGAGTACATAAAAATAGCAGTGCATAGACAAAATGCTAAAATGTTTATCAGAGCTCCAAAATGGAATTTTAATTTGACTTTAATTTCTATATTTTGCTATACCAATGCAGTCGACTGAGTATAAACTAGAACTGTTTGCTTTATACAAAACAAAAAAAAAATGTGAAAAACAACAGAAAACATTTTCACTTTCACCCTCGAAACGTATGTATGTGTATAAATAAGCAAAATTAATGCAAATTTTACTCTGCTGGCATACCGTCACACCAACAACAACAAAAGAAGTAAACTTGTTAAATTGTCCTTGTTTGCACTTTGCATATGAATACAAACTGAATAGAGAACACCAACCAACACTCACCCAAATATGTATACTACATGCACAACCCGGTCGGGGACTAACAGAGCCAAACGGAGTTGAATGTTTTTATGTAAATCTGCCACTGTATGTGTGTATTGGTTTAAGTTGCGTTTCCCCCCAATGTCTCCCTCCCACATTAGGTTGGTGGATATACAATGAGATATGTATATATTTAACAATAACTATAAAGCTAATCCTCACACACCCACTCAGACCAAACCCACACCTTAGCAGAACTCCCATCATGGCAACGGGGATTCGCACACACATATTCTCCTAACTCAGGCATTTGCAAAATCATGGTCCCTTCTTTTCTCATTGTGGAATACATTATTCAAATTGAAACATTATGCAAACCCTTAAGGCATGTGTCGCATTCGGTGTAGTTTCACTTCCGCTTCCTCTTCAGTTTTTTGTGTGTGTGTGTGTTTTTTTTAGTATTTCTCTTCTCAACCATCAGCTCAGGAAGTGGTGTGAGTAGAAGTTCCGAAATTTAGTCATTTGCGTCGTAGTGGTAACAGTGTGCTAACATTCCGGTGTCGGTGTTATTAATGAATGAATTCTTAATGCGACGGACACTTGATGACATGTGCCAGCTAGCACAATTTCATGTTAAATGTAACTTAACTGATTTTTAGATTTTTATGGAAATTTTGATGTGCAATTACTTACTTGACTGTGCGCAACCTTAACAGTTCATTAGTTGCAGTTGTATGTATCGCTGTTGTGACAAGATTAATCAGATATTGTAAAACGTCATCTTGCTTGTTTTAGTTGACCCATTCAAAACTCTTAGTTCGGGAGCAATCTCGTGCACTCAGCAAACATATCCCCATAATCGTTGTGGTTTCGTTCGACATACTGCCTCGATGTAGGCAGTCCTATTTATGTGCTTATTTCCCTGAACAAGAAACAACATACGAATAGCTTCTTTAACAGTGAACAAAACATAATATAATTTGCATACGTACTACAGGAACTTACTGTTTAAAGGTGAATCGGACTAGTCCAGCTAGTAACTGAGCCTCCGTCATCGTTACTCTCCATCTACATATTTATCGAAGAACTTTTGCTCTCTAAAACTTCTTTGTTCAAAGACGAGGGGGCTTTTATATTTTGTGACTTGGTGAACGATTCCTGTGTGACCACTAAGGGTCAATTTCTGTTGTTTACAGTAACTTGAACAGTAATGCAGCTTAAATGCACGAACCTTTCTCTATGTTACATCTATGTTAAACAGAAGGCATGGGTTGTGAAATCAAGGATGTTCGGCGGACGTCCCTTTAATCCGATGTATCAGCATGCGTGTGAGAGCTCGCATTCTCTGTGTAGAAATTGATCCCACTGCAAAAGTTCGTTTCCCTTAAGACTTCAGATAAACAAATGATTGTGTAGCAATCTGTGTTGATAATCCTACGGTGTACGGTGGTTCCTAGGAGGGAAGAAAATCGTAATTAATTAACTGATTTCTATAAAATGTACAATGGAGGAAATAGAGTGTGTGTAATTCAAAATAGTGTCTTTCTCTAAATGACATAAAATGTATTTTAAATTCAGTTTATTTTTAATTATGAAAACAAGTAAAAACTGCATTTTTTAATACAATTTTTTCGAGCCCAACATGCAGCATCCCATATCTTTATGTCCAAAACATCGAAAGGGCGGGTGAGTCGATCGGTATAAGAAACGACGAGCCTAATTCGTTTAGATTCCATACAAACGTGGACCACGACTATACAAAACTCTATTCATTAATCTCATTCTCTACGCCTTGACTAGAAGCTCCTCTTCTCAAACATTGCGGTAACTTAAAATTTCCCATAAATAACTTCAACATCTATGAATCCTCACATGGTTTCATAAGGCCCTGTTTAATAAAAAAAAATGTTTTGGAAAGGGAAGAGTACCAGTTCGCATCAAAAAGAAGTGAATATAAATCATAGAAACGTATTATGCGAACATATTGAAGCCATTGTGCCCGAGTGTGGATAAAACTCTTCAGGTGTAAATAAAAGCTACAACGGAATGATAGCATCCTTACATGATTCTCCCCTACCGCCATTCAACGCCCACACTACGAACACCCAAACTGACGATTATAAAATCACATATGGAGCGGGGGGGCGGAAGGTAAGACAGACATACAGTGAAGCCGTGCAACTGATTCAAGCATCCAGTCAAATGTATGCTAATCCTATTGTGCTGGAACTAACATAGGATTTAAATCATTCACAGTCTCCCATCCCTTGTCGTTTTCTTGGTTTTACTTGCTCTTGTGGGTGTAGGGAATTTAGTGAACTTTTTTTTTCCTCTTTGATTGCGCCCATATTCAAACGCACACACAAAACGCGCAAAGAAAGAACCTTCCGGCAACAGCAGTAACAACTGGAAACAGATAGTCCGCTGGAGTTAAATAAACGGCGAAAGCCAGGAAGTTGCAGTGCTGTTGAACATCTGTGATGAATAACAAGCACCCTACAGTTTTTCAAGGTATATTTTGCAAAAACAGACTATTTAAATATCTTTCAAACAAGGAGCTTAGTGGTGATTTAAGGAAAGAACATGCTGACGCTATGACTTTGGAATCGGTGCAGAATTGTGTATTTTGTATTACAGACATGGAATGATAAGTAGAACAAGTGGGTGTTATACAACATAGGTTCTCATTGGGATAAGAACATAAGACCTCGGAAGTGGTAACCTTGTAATTGCGGGCGACTTTAGGTGTGAGATTTATCCCCAAAGACATAGAAAAACATTAACCGTTCGGAGCTGCCTTACAACCCGATCTGAGAGTATAGAAAATTATATCTTACACAAGTCACTGATATTATCGGTCGATTTTTCCCACAGATGTATTACTCTCAGTATCTAACATACGAGATATGTGTAAATGGACAGAATTCGTTAACTTATTTACTTATAAAACAATTCTGTTAGGTCCGAGAACAATACAAATGGAACGCCAAAACGAAATACACCGTATGGTGTGTGTATGGAAATCAAGACGGAAACGAAATCTATTCGGTTGAAATATTCCTAGTTCTATGTGTGTGCAAACATCTATCCACATATGTGTAGGAAATTGTGATTGTGTACCTGATTTGGTGAACCTGTCTCAATACTCGCATGGGTTAGACATTCACATCCAGATATTTGTACTGATGCAGGTGTGTGTGCGTGAGTGTCCTGAATGTAGAGGAGATAAAAGGAAATGAAACAGAATTTTGCATAAAATAATTTCAGTGAATATTCTTCTTACCATTACTGGCGGTCGATCGGTGTTGGTTGAATTCCATGTTTCTTATTGTGTGTAGAGAGCTTCAGGAGTAAATTATGAGTTGGGTTTTCATTGTAATGGATTGGTAAGATTTGGTTTGATGTCTATCGCAATTTATTGGTACATCTTTTGGGAACATAGTTCTTTGTGTTACGATTGTCCAGACAAAATCCAACCTTTTTGAAAAACCCTTTTTCAATTGAAGAAAAATATTATGATTTCCTTAGAAGTTGTTTTATCTGCAAACAAAAAAAAATGTATTAATAGAACATATCTTTTTTACTGTCAACATTTGTTCAGTTAAATTTCTTATCGCATCTCTTCAGTGTTAGAGTAAAGACGACTTAAAGACGAAACCTTTACATTGAATAAACAAACGTCGCAGTATCAGGTTATCTATCAGGTTACTCCTGTTCGAGAACGAACATAATTTATTTTCAATATTTTTATTACGGTCGTTTTTCAAAAAAAGGGTACAATAGTTTTATTGGCCTGTCCCGCTCATTTCCGACTTCTTTAGAGGGAGTGATTTCTAAAACGGATTGAGAATATTATATAGAATAGAAAAAGACAATTTACAAAAGCCACAATAAGTGTAGTTCCTTGAGTCAAGAATAATGTTAATTACGAGGAGTAACTATGGCTCCTCGTAATTAACATTATTCTTTGGAAGAGGACCACAATATGAATCAAAAAGTTCCAAGGCTACAAAAGTGCATTTGTGTTGTACCCAAAGAGGCCTTTTACGCACAATACCAAAAAGGTATTGGCTGTCGCCCCCATTATTACATTAAGTGCTGGTTCCGCTTTTAATATATAGGGTTATCCATTTCGTGGTTTCAAAAGTATAGGGCTGGAATTCGACATCTTTCAAACTAAGTTGTTAAACCAATTTTTTTTCTTTTCAGTTGGAAGTCTGACATGGACGAAAATGGATCGCCGCTTAACTATCACACAACTTATTAAAAATTATTAAAACCTTCAACAAAAATTATGATTCTGGCACAGCCACATATCGTGCTTTAAGAGGAGATTATGGTTTATGTTTATGAAGCACATTTCTCACTCGATGGGTATGTTAATAAACAAAATTGTCGTATTTGGGGTTCTGAGAATCCTCAAGTAATTGATGAGAGTCCATTACATCCACAAAATGTTACTGTTTGGTGCGCTCTTTGGTCCGAAGGTGTGATTGGACCTTACTTCTTCGAAAACGACGAGGGAACGACTGTCACCGTCAATTCGGAGAATATGTGGTTTCAACAAGACGGTGCCACATGCCACACAACTCGAGCGAATATGGCTTTATTGCAAGAGACATTTCCTGGCCGCGTAATTTCTCGTCGTGGCGACATCAACTGGCCACCAAGATCATGCGATTTGACACCATTAAACTTTTTTTGTGCGGCTACACCAAAGACCGTGTTTATACAGATAAACCTTTAACTCTTGAGCACTTAAGAACCACCATTCGTCAATATATGGCTGAGATACCGCCCAGTATGTGCCAAAACGTGGCCCCAAATTACCTTAAAAGAATCAATGCTTGCAACACTTCGCGTTGTGGTCATTTAAATGACGTAGTGTTTCACACATAATGTCAACGTTCAAACTATATCATAAAAAAGAAATATCATGAAAAAAAAAGTTGTATATGTGTTTTATTTACGTTTACTTTTAAAAAGCAAAATGGATAACCCTTTACTTTTTTATATTTAATTTTTTGTTCTCGCCCCCCTTACAAGTTGTTGAGGGAAACTCGAGCGAAATGTGAACACCATCTCCTTGCCTTTCATTTAGAAATCTATTTTCTTCCCGCCGGATTTCTTTCTTCAGTTCAAAAATTAGGTGAAACTAAAAAAGAGAACATTTCGTGGGAAATTCCAATTCAGAATATGCGGAAAGGGAGAAGAAAAATACTCTCATAATTGAGGTCAAAATCTTTTTAATTTTTTTTTAATGTAGGGCTTTGATTTTTTCTTGACATAGTTTAGATTTGAACGTCCATACGGTAACATTTTCCGATAGAATAGATTCAATTATACAAAACTAAATCAGAAATATGGAAAAAAATTCTTTCATTGTCTAAAATAGAAATTATTATTACACCCTTGCCATCCACTAAACATGTTTTCAATTCAATGATTCGCTAGTTTCCACCGCCGATATGAATTTCTAGTTGCATAATTAATGAAATCATTAGTTCATTCATGAAAACAATACAAATCAACCATTTTTTTAGAAAGAAATTTAAATGCAATTTATCTGGCTGCGAGTAATTTTGCTTTTTTTCGCCTCGAAATCTTTTTCATTATTCTGCTAATTAATTCTATTGTCTAGCAGTCATTTCTTGTTTAAAAATTAACTGTCATTAATGTGTTCATTAAACAATATGGCTTTATTAAAATTCAACATGAGACTTTGCTTTGTCATTTCTGCAATATTGAGAGGGTTTTTTTCCAGCGTTTTTTTTTTGTAGCACCTTTTTAATACTTTTGCGCAATTCTCACAAATAATGACTTTTGACTTAATTGGATTTTGGCTTCATTTTATGCTGAATCTAAAGGAACGTTTTACTCGTTCACAGATTTAGGTACATATGTACGTTTCTTTTATTGGCGGTGGTGGTGGTGGCATTACTTTTTGTTTTTTAATCGAAAAGCCATCACATAAAATCTGAGTGTATGTTCGGTTTTAATTCACACAATTCCCGGTGAAATGTTCATGGCTTTGACGAGGATGAGTGCAAAGATGATGCTGATGATTCTCCGGTATTTTACGTTTCACAAAATGCGGTGTAATGCAACAACCGCGCGAGTTACTTGCAGCCAAGCCAGCAAAAAGAAAAGGAACAAAACCCGTGAAAAAACATTCTCAACAAATTGTGCTCATTTAGCCATTTTTCGCTTGAAATGTTTGTGTATTTTTTTGGTTTCCACAGCTCCAGCCATTATCCGGCTTGGGTTCTTTTCAATTTTTTTTGTTTTTTTTTTTCGGGTTGTCAGTGTGGTTCTTAAGAAGTCACATGTTAACCACAAAAGTACGTGACTACACTCTCAAAAACGAAGTTTTATTTCACTCATACACGTTCTGGCGCAATTTGGGAATACGGGCGTTGGGCTACAGACGAACTGTGTATGTGTTCGCGGCAATGTGTCCGTTCCACGCGTCCCTCTCTACATACATATATACATACATATGTTACAATGTTCATTTTGTGCCATATCGTACATCCTTGACATGATGAGAATTTTCATGAGATTCTTTTTATTCATTTTGATGAATCGTTTTATATACAGTCACACACACACACAACTGGCACAAATGCATGCGGACAGACAAACAGACACTGAGAGATCTTTCATCCGAAAATCATAGTTGCAAAATACATATGGTGCTGTAAAATGTAATAAAAAAAATAAATAAAAATGGAAAGAAATTGTTAAAAACTTGTGTAATTATATTTTATATTTCCTGTCCTGTCCTCTAGGTATGTTTGCCTGTCTGTCCATCTGTCCGTGCTTAATAGTTTCGTTTGGTGTTGAAGGGTGTTGTCCTAAATGCACAGTTGATCAAGATAAGTTAAGATACAAATGAAGTTTCTGGTGTACGGGAAGTGTGAATTTTGTCCTTTAACTTTGGAATATTCAGATGAAGTTACTTAAAGTTATGTAAAGGTATGTCTATGAAATCAGTTGGCAAACATTATATTATATTGATTTCTAGGTAATTTTTATTTAATTAAAAATTTTCTGAAGCAGAATTTATGTTTACTAATAATAAACACTATACAATTGTAATTAACCCTCTAACCCGCATAAGTGCCTCGAGGCATGCCATTAGAGGCACATTTGTTCTACACAATTCTGTTCTATACAAAATTTTCAAAATATTTTTAAACTTTTTTTGTTACAAAATTAAATTTTTTGATACATACTTTGTCATAACTCGAAAACGACTCGTATGAATTTGTTGAAATACATTTTTTTTTTAAACTCCTGAAATATCAAATACCGACAACAAGCGCGAATAATTTGGCATAAAGCCAGGTACGTACAATTAAAATTAGATAAAGATCGTCATGAAAAGTTTTCGATTTTATTCACAATTCGATGAATATATCTTGTTTTAATCAATTTTTGCTTTAAATATTTTTTTGTAACTCCAAAACTGTTTCTCATATTAAAAAAACACTGAATGTGTGTTTCCATAAAACGAATTTGTTCGTTCGTTACAAATCGTCAATATTGGATGCGTTATAAAATGGATTTCAGATGTTATTCAATTCTGGTTTTCAGATATACATATGTCATATATGGGACAGAATCTCAAAAGAATAAGCTCTCACTACTAAAAAAAAACCATTTTATTGCGCCTTCAATTTTGACAATTCGTAACGAACGAACACATTCGATTTATGGAAACAGGCAATTATGGTAAAGAAAATGTAAAACTAAGTTTTTTTTATTAAAAACGGTCTCAGTTGGAAGCAGAGGTGAAATAAACAAGTTTTTCACAAAAATCCGAATTATTTTTCCTAGCTCTGTATTCCGAAGTAATTTACCTTACGTAATGTAAGTATAAACCAAAATTAAACTAACAACTTCCCAGACGTTACCAATTGTTGAAGGTTAAGGGAGTCTTGGAACCGGCTCATAATAAATATTCAACTGATTCTTCCTTTTTGTGGGGTTTGATGATACTAACTTAACTTTTCCTATCAACTGTTCAAGTGCAATTTTCAGAATTGAGATATGTTTGTAGACATCTGCGTATATTGAAATGTATTTCTCCAAATCTCTACGAGGGCCGTACATTGATTTCCGTACACTCGCTTGAATTTGTATTTCATTTGTATGTTTTAAAAAAATACCTTCGCGCATCCTTGTGCTGGGCACGTCTAAAGACAACGAATTTGGATTCCGATGTTTCAACGGATAACACAACCCATTGTCGAATAAATCGAATGCCAGGAATGATTCGTGGAACCAAAAGGACGGCTGTAACTGAATATATTCTTCTCACCAGCGAACTAACCCACTTATCGACGGATTTTGGGTTTTTATTTATTTATCTATTATTAATTACGATACAAAGTAAATTTATATTCTAATTTTCTAATTCGACGGGTAAACCATGATCTCAAAATTGGCAAATAGTGGATTTTTTGCGGATTGTGAGCAGCTTTTCGTCTACTGACACCATATGTGGTATTCTTATGTTCAGAAAAATTCATCATCGAATCCTTGCTTATTTACAACATTACTCATCCTCTTCACATACTCCTGGGTGGAGTTGTGTACTTTTTGTCGATTATAAATTGTTTTCATATTCTTAAATTATGGTGCCTTTTAGGGGGTCCGTACTATTACACTTCTTCTTAATTTTATTGTTAATGGATTTTTGTTGAGCGAGTTACAAACATAGTTTAAGCCAATTGAACGGAGCTTTGTCGCCGCTTTGGATGGTCGCAAAGTCACCGTTTCCCAGATTTACCACGTTATACATGTACATTTGCACAATTTGCTATATTCCAAATAAGGATCGGACTGTGCTCGCCAAGTTGACCCGATTATTAACATGGGTTTATGACAACACTCCCACGAACATCTTTAGAATTTTAATACGATTAATAATACACAAGCAGTACTTGTAAATGTATTCATGTTCTAAAGCAGAAACGAAAGGAACATTGTCAATCGGACAGTAAGACCTTGTTAATTCGACTATTTGCTAGCAAGTCGCAAATTCACTGGCTGGATAATTCGGTTAGACGAAGTTCGTACTACTAAGGTGTCACTATATCTCCAAGGGTCACGTATTAGTATCTGTTTTCAAAAAATAATACGTGTCACTTGGAAATATGAAATCGATTGACCTTTGCATTTGCTTAGGAATAAAAAAAAATCAAAATAAAATTTAAGAAAGTAAATTTAATAAAATCCAAGCACAATATTTGAAGGTCTTTCAAACGAAATTATAGACTTAGTTAACACACCATCCTAGTGCGGTGTAGGTTTGCAAAATATTTAACTGATTGTATTCACTACTGGGTATCGAATTCTTTTTATAGCATTAATTTAAATCAGAAACGAAGTGTAAACACAACTGGTAATTTCGGAAGAGCATAGTGATGGGCATCGGTACTCTGTTTTCTTCTATATTAATTTTCAAAATATAATACACCTAATTCAGTTTCTATGCGAATTTGGAAAAGTATTGCATTCTGATTTGACTCGATTTGATTTGGTTTAAAGTGGTCTAATAAAAATATTTTTTAATGCCATAAACGTATATTTTCTCCGGATTAGAATGACAAAGACAAGCACTTTGTAACAGCTAGAGAAGTTCCAGAAAAATTGGCTTTCTAAAATGTATTGTATCGGTAGTTCCATGATTAACGAGCGATGAAAGTTTTCCCTACAGTTCTGTTGATTATAGATAATGCATTAGTTTATCGCCATTTAGAGCCTCCAAATGTGTATGGAGCAACCTACATTTTAATTACACTTTATACATCTTTTGTTAGCTTATATTTAATATGTGGGATCAATCCCCTCAGTTTATATTTTATATGGATACGATCAGTAAGTTTTCAAATGAGGGGGTTAGAAGCAAAGGGGTGTAAGTGACATTTTGACAAAAATTGAGATAAGTGTGTAGTTGTGTTCCTTGACACCATCTCTGTCTACTAGCATGAGATGAGATCAATTTTTATTACCAGTGGTGATATATAGCGGAAACAAAAACCATCTCTGTCTACTAGCATGAGATGAGATCAATTTTTATTACCAGTGGTGATATATAGCGGAAACAAAAACTAAAGTAACTCAAGTAATACCTGAATTTGCAATTGAAGTTTAACTTTGAAGGCGAATATCTCGAAATTAACTTTCTGTCACTTACACCCCTTTGCTTCTAACCCCCTCAAATGATATAGTACACAGTCGATTTGAGGGAAGTTCCTCGCTTGTTCCTTACGAGAATGATATGGGAAAATAAACACTTTAAACCGAAGTAATTGCCGAAATAATTGTAATACGAGTTGGCTCTCATGAAATTCAATTAAACCAATTTATTACACCGTCATCGTATTTGAAATGTTCGCATTGTTAAAATGTAATTGAGCATGTCCTTAATTGTAATTAACGCAATGCATCGCAACTTTCTTTGTTTAAATTAATGTCATGTAATTCAGTAGTTGATAAGTCTCACTCGCATTCACAACTATATAAAGGATGTTCCAAAATACACACACGATATTAGCCCCTCTAATCTTCATAAAAATATTTCATAAAAAATATTATCCCTCTAATTGGCCAAACAGAAATACTGGAAAATCTTTGCAACATGTTTTTTGTTATCACTTATGCACAAACAAATATTTTTTAAGAAGCACAATTAATGAAGACATCCTCAGAGTGGTATTGCCGGTTAACCCTCTAACCGGCAATACCACTCTGAGGATTCAATATCTGGCCATTTTTTAGAGCCATGCATTGCACGAATTTCAAATTATGAGTGCGTTTTGGGTCACTCTTTATGCATAAATATGTAGATACGATAACTACATACAAAAATATGTGTGTCCTATATTAAAAACCCTTCGAGTTGGTGGTATTTGTCGCCATACCTAGTCATCGTGATCGAACATTAGTTGTGTTCGATTGGATGTAGTTCGAAAAATGACAACATTGCACTATGATAAGAAGGTTGATTTTTCACATTTCCAACTGATTTCAGAAAAATATATACCCAAAAATCTTATTCAAAATCATGACATTAGGGTAAGCTAATTGAACGTCAATTTGTTTTGTCACAATTGGCGGTAAACATAGGCGGTATTTGAGCGGAGGTGCGTTGAACAATTCAATTCAAAAACATTATTTGCTTTGAAAATCTTTCAAATATTGCCATGCCAATGCCTCTGTATGTCGAACTAATGTGTCAAAAATCAAGTTTGGACGTCTGCCCTCTGTATAGTCTTTGATTTTGGTAGAGGTTGTTAGAAATGTACTATGATTAACACTACTTGTTTTACTTTCAACATGTATATGTATATTCTTATAACAATATGAAAAATGTGTCGAATGTTTTTCATGTCAATATTTTTCCTCTGTTCAAATAGTTTAGTTTTTTCCCATGTTTTTTCCAAATAAATATTTGGTTATAAAATAATTGCTCGAAAATGAAAAAAAAAATTATGACTTCATACAACTTTGGTCATTGTGCAATGTTTTGTTAACGTATAATTTTAAAGTAAACCTAACAATTGTTTAAGTGTTTCGTGGATTATGACTCTTATGAATGGCAAACCATTGCCTGAAGTTATAAATAAGTGTGCGAGTAAGTTTTCATTCTTGCTCCATATGAAAAAATAACATTTTTTAGAAATGTAAGTGTTTGGTAATTTGGTAAAGCCATTATTTAAACCAGGCTCTGTTCGAAGGAACACCAAAATCGATACAGAGTAAAAAAAGAGTGCCAGCAAGGCCATCGTTTTTTTAGAATGACGTCATTGCAATATATAAAGGGGCATATAGACACATCAAATGGTTGGACAAACTCGGCATATGTATTGGTAAAATACTTTTTGCTTTGTATACAGACATGTCAAACATAGTATTTCAAACATTAATTTTTATGGTTACGTTGAAGTGTAAACACGTTTGGTTTCTTATCGGCTGATTGTTATTTAATTTTTGTCTTCCATTTTTCCGCTATTCAGTTGAGATGTTGCCTCGTTACTATCAGTCAATTGCGATACAGACACATCAAATGTTTGATCAAACAGTCAATTGCGATACAGACACATCAACGTTGACGCCTCGTTTGAAGAAAAATCATATCGTTTTGATATTGCTTCAAACAACACACAGATGTATACATGTGACGTTTCTCACTCACACACTCTCAATGTTTGTCAAACCGTTGATGTGTCTATATGCCCCTTTACAAGTAACCCACTCCTAGAACTCCAAAATATACTTAGAAAGCCAATTTCAAACCGAAAGCAACAACCAAAAATCGAAGTCGATGTATGAACGATACCGAACGCAGTTTTGCAGCTTCCGTTAGAGCCATAATAGGTTCACAAACCCAATTCTATATTTATCAAAACAAGATTTACCATTTTTGAAAAAAATAAGTCAAATAGACCGTGATTGGACCTGACCGAAAAATCATCATAATGTTAGTTTAGGACGCCCAATCAAACCGGTCTATTGTTAACTATTGTCATGACTTACATAAGTATTTAATCGGTTATAATGCCTCTGTATGTTCACGTACACACAATGCTGCACAGATATACGAGAGTACTTACACGTTTCTGTGGCCACAATGTGAACATGTTTAAATATTATTTCTTTTAATTCGTTATTAAGGACAAAGCTATGTTGTCGGCGTTTTCAAGTATAGCTTTCATATTTCCCTCATAAAGACAACATTTAACGTAATTAACTACTGAACGTTTTTATAATTGTATTTTCTATTAAACTACAAATTCGTTTTTATATGTACGCATGGACGCGTGACCAAATACTTGTGGCACAAAAGCGGAAAATGTTGGAGGTTGTCCAACAACATGTGGGCATGTTCTTAATATGTTATTAATTTGTAACATTTTGCTAACATTTAGTGAGAGAAGAAGATCTTAAATTGTTGTTCCGTAATAGTGCTCCAAGGGGCATTGAGCAGTTGCTCAATTATTATTCAATTTGAAAAATTAGTTAATGCCGACTGGGAATATTTCACAAGACAGTGAGCTGAGCGATATATAAACATATAGTTTGTATACTCGCTGACCGGGATCTAATGTTTTATGATGACTGCGAATGGTTAAGGTTGTTTCTATAGAAGTTTTACATGGCTTAGCTAAATCGGCGGCATTTAAAGTTGATGCTTTAAAAGTATTGGATTTCAAGATGTGAAGGTGACATAAACCGACCCAAAAACATATGATGAAAAGCGGTATAATTAAAAACCAGAAAATTTACTTACCTACTCTTCGGGCTTAAGAAGGGCACCATGGTCTTGAGTGTTTCCTTTACAGTTGGTGGTCATGTCAAGGATGACTTCGTCAGGGGACTTTTCTTGTCTTCTTCCACTTAGTCGATAACGTTGACATAAACCGATCAAAAACCATATGATGAAAAGCGGTATAATCAAAAACAAAAAACCTGGTAACTTACCTTATCTTCTGACTTAATAAGGGCACCACGGTCTTGAGTGTTTCCTTTACAGTTGGTAATGTCAATGATGACTTCTTCAGGGCAATTTTCTTGTCTTTTTCCACTTAGTCGATTAACCGGAGTCCCGGTCTTCCATGGTGGTTGTTGTCGCCCAAAGCCTTTGTCGTAATATACATACATAGCTCATACTCTTCTCAGTTCATTCGTGGACTACACTCTTTTCTAGGATCCGAAGGCTTTTTTGTGCCGTTTGGTACAAGTGGACAAGCAGTGAACTTCTCAATGAAGGCCAAGCTGGTTCTGTCGTTTATTGGTACAAAAAACAAATAGTTCATTCAATATCCCAGGGAGTTGTCAAACTGCACTCGAATCATCTCATCTCTAAAATGTCCAGATTATTAGATATTATACATGATCACTTCAGTTTTGGTTAATGTAAAGGTTACTTACCCAGTTAACAATATTGTTTCTGTTGAATAAATGGTCATCTCTACACGCAGTTGTGTCAGTAGGATGAGTCTTATTGTTTTATGTCGCCTTTTATAATTCCATCGTGCGAATTGCAAATATTCTACAGGGAGGCCCAAATGAGACCAAGTGAGCACGTCCATAGTTTGCCTAGCAGTATGCTTATTCGCTCAATCGTGTTGAATCCATAAGAAAACATGTAACAGGTAGCAAAACGATGTCGATTATTGTTCGATAAAAAGTCAAGGCATCTGATTACCCAATCAGACTGTTGCTGATGCAAGCCCCACAATCTTCAGTTTGCTTATTGCCACAGAAACATAAATGAAAATGCGCATCACCTGACATCAGAACAATTGATCGTTGAGAAGAATAGAACAATTTGATAGATTTATTGCGTTGTTGTGTGCTGTACGTATTCATTGTAAATTTGCAACAGCTCAGATATAATCTGCAAAAAAAAAAGTTTAATGATACGCTTATTGAAAAATCCGAGTATAGCACTTGAAATCGAACCAAATTCCATCATCATGGCCTTATGTAGAACAAAATAACTATTCCCACGTCCTTGTATTAACTTTTTTAAATAAAGATCAACTATTTCTAAAAAAAAAAAAATTGGTCGCTGTTTTTCAGCGTTTTATTTTAATTAATTGTATAGAAAACCATGTAATCCTTTCACCAGTTTCGGTCATCCCCCATTGTGTTAATTTTAATCAGTTTATCGAAAATGCATAATTTTATGTTATATTATTTTTTTTATCATAATTCCAATCAATGCATAATCTCCGTATCAGAGCAAGCACTTCTGTGAATGTTTCAGATTTGTTTTTGGTTTATTTTCTCTTTTTTTTTTGTGATTAATTATTAATTCGTTAAAAAGATTATCAGCCATTGCATATTAATATGTTCATTATCAGCAATAATTAAATCAACAAATAAAGCCAATAAAGAAGCAAAACAAACAACAACGAATTGGAAAACAAAAACCGATCGGACGACTGTGACCCAGTGACAAAACAAACAAGTGGTGATACTGCAGCAAAATAAACGTCCTTACTCGTTAGTGTCGAAATAGCTCATACCCAATTTAAGTTAATTAAAATATTTACATGATAAATGATTAACATTAATTAACTAGTTATTGTAACATTTAAAAGACAAACATTATTTTGCACGAAATTACAGATGCAAACAGAAAAAAAATGGGTAGGAAAGTGTGCGTGTATGTGCAGCTATTGACTGTACATACATTGTCAGTTATTGTATTGGAAAATATTTTCAGTGCATTTTCGAAATTCCTTCGGGAAATTTATTATAAAATTCATAGATGGACGGCCATGTGAGGTGATTGTGATTTATGGGAATAGAAATGAGGTCGGAAAATTCCAACAACGAGTGCAACTGGGAAGCAAATCGTCTATTCGGGATTGAGTAGGGATGAAAATCGTCTATTCTAAAGAAAGAAAAAATCAGAAGTAGAATAATTGCATTTTGCAAGATGGAAGTAGAAATGACGCCATATTTAACCACGAGTGAAATAACAATTATAAGTCTAGTCTACTAATAAACTGAGTGTAGAGATATAAATGAGAATCTGATAGCTGATATGTAGAGGATGTGGAAACAAATCTTTCTCCAATATATTTACGGCCGATGATCCAAACGAAGAGACTAGTTGTTTTAAGTAGACCAACGCATATATCCAAGGAAGTAGATTTTCAATTACAAATGTTGAAAACGATATCTCAAAAGATCAAATTGTTCACCTCAATATTCCTAAATACCGCTCCGATTATCAACGAATATTTTGGACACAGAAATGGGACCAATCAAACATTTTTATATTTTTTGCATAATTGTTCATTGCATATTAAAAAGAACTTCATGTTCCTTAAACGTTGTAGTATTTTTAGCCGACGGACGACCGGGCATTTATAGACTCTTTAAACATTTATCTGATCAATATTTCCAAGTAATGGAATTGGCATGACAACCTCAGTATACACTCCATACCATGGTGAAGGGGGTGTACAAATTGAAGTGTTTTAAATTCCATTTATTGTATTTAAAATAAAAAACAGACTGACCACTTTTCTTTTTTGGTGGACGGTTGATAAACACCAGGATGCATTGCATTACGCAAAGTCAATATCCAAAAGCTGTTGAAAAATATATATGTACGAGTATATATAAAGAATGGAAGTAAAAACAATGAATACCAGGGAACCCCCCCAACAAATGTTATCGTTTGCATCCTCCTTCAGTACAAAAGAGCAAACAAAGGCGTTTAACGAAAATATGCTTTCTGTTCTTGTTGTTATTTGTCATAATGAAGTTCAGGGAATCTCAATGAAGTGATTTTTCAAGAAGAGCTTTTCAAGAAATTTCATTTTTTTGTTGGTATATCTTCATTCCGATGTACGAATATTTGTAGGGAAGCGGTAGTACAGTGAAAGAAAAAATATATTTATAATAATTTAACTTAGAAGAAAAAACACAGTAACGGGTGGTTTTTTAAGAGCTTAAGAACTTAAAATGACACTAAAATACAGACATATTTTTTAAATATTATGCCGCCAGCATGTAAACGCCACCAAACTGGCCATTTAATGGATGTAACGGTGATTCGTTAACGGCTTCAGAATTGTCTTCGCTTCAAATACGACAATTTTGCTGATTGATATAGCTTGTCTGCTAATAGGCCGATACGTTGACCGTAGTGGACAGGGTGTTCTATGAACTTGGCGAACAGATTTATTTTCCTTTAAAGTAAATTTCCACAATCGGAAGAGTTGTTTTAGGCGTAAAACGATTATGACTTGCCAAACCTTATTGATTATTATGGGACTTTAATAAAGAAAATGAGCGACGCCAAATTTGAAAAATTTTAAAAAAATAAATTTTTCAGACTATACGACATAAATTAGCCCACATTCATTATGCGTCTTCAGCTTATGAAAAGAAAGCTCATAAATTTAACAAATGTTTCCTCAATGGTTCTTATCACAATATCGAACCAAATCGGCCTGCCAAAATACTCGAAGTATTACTTTAAACTTGTAAAAACTCGCCAAGAACATGTTACAAAATTGAATTCCGGAGTACAAAATCGAACAGTTATAAAACAACAACAAAAATCAATTGAAAATTAATACTTTTTTTGAAAAAAAAAAAACACAATCTTTAAGGCCTTCGAAAAACATTTAACTATACATTGCTTGCACATGGACAAAGGTCCCGCACACAGTCTCATGTCGCTTCTCAAGAAAGCATTTCACACGGCTTAATTTTTGTAAATCACTTTCTTATTGCTGAGTGCCTAATTTGAATAGAAGACCTTCTTATTAGTAATCCAAAAAGTCAGATAAACATTTCTGCTTCACTTATTATGGAATACTTGCGGAGAGGCCCAACAAGTTAATATGAAGCCATTTTTCCAGATGAGTTTGTTATTGAAAACTCAGGACTATTGTGTTCTCAAAATTAAAACTGCCATTTCAAAGAGAGAGCGTACACAAAATATTACTGCTCTGCAATATGGAACAACTGCTTGGAAAATATTCGGATACGGTAACTAGTCTATCTAAAGTTACGCCCACCCCATTGTGTAGCCCATGGGAAATAAATACATTTATTGTGAAGAGTTCCCATATTGTGACGACTTAGTACTCCACAAGTTATCTTAATATATATTTACCCTCGACACTGATTCACTGATACACTGATTCCCTGATACACTGATTCCCTGATTCACTGACTCTGTCACGCAGTACGTAGGAATTTAAATAGGCATTCTATAATAATTCTATAAATAATAATAATAAAAAAAATAATATTTTTTTTGTACAGAAATTGTGTTTTCCCCAAATTTTTTTTTACCAAAATTTTTTTTTTCCAAAATTTTTTTTTCTTACAAATTTTTTTTTTACCAAAATTTTTTTTTTCCAAATTTTTTTTTTTCAAGAAATTTTTTTTTCAAATTTTTTTTTTTTCAAGAAATTTTTTTTTTTCAAGAAATTTTTTTTTTCAACCAACATTTTTTTTTCAGCAATCATTTTTTTTTCAACAAAATTTTTTTTTTCAACAAAAATTTTTTTTTTTAACAAAATTTTTTTTTCCACAAATTTTATTTTTTTTTCGAAATTTTTTTTTACAGAATAGTTTTCTCAAAATATTTTCTACAAAATTTTTAAAATTAAGTAACAAATACTTTCTCAAGCAAATTAACGGGCGCCATAGGCGCATTACGACTTACTAGTTACATAATATAAACATAATAATCGTTGGTATTGTCTAAGTAAAACGTAGAGTTATACGTTAAGTATAAAAACTATATCATGCATTTGTTTAATTTTAAATATTCAAATATTAATGTTGAGATTATACATTAGTAATCGTTAATAAAATATAGGTAACTCCGCGTTGTGCATGTATGTTGTGAGGGCAAGCATTAATGAAAATGTTTCTGCAACTATGCAACGGGTACCGATCAAAGACGCACTTCATGTAACTATCCAGCTGTTGTATACCCGATTCTTTGATTTCGCCGAGTTCAACTGACATTAAATTCAATTCTCAATTTGGGAGTATCAGTAATGGTCCATATATTATTGTCCAATGGAACCTTTTAGACTAATTACAATATTATATCCCTTCTCATGTCCGATTCAGCAATTAATTAACATAAGAGCACACTCCTCCACTTGCGAATGTGGCGGGAATAGATTTAAATCGTTGTTGCGCCCGCTGAAAATTGTTCCTCTTTTCTAGCCTTCAATGTTGTTATTCAATGTATCAATAAAATTATAGTTTTTTTGCGATTATACATATATTTGATTGTGGAATGAAATCATTGACAATAGAATGGAATTGTGCATAAGTGTGGGTAGTTACAGCAAATAGTCATTTAAAATTATTGGCATTACTATCGGTGACATTTGCCATCATCATCTATAATAACATAAATATGATGGGGCTTTGCAAAGTGCACGCTTCATATCCAATTGAGTGTATTGAATATCAACATTTTTATATAATTATGTTATTTAATATCACTAGTAATAATTATGCGGGATATGAATAACATATGTGTATGGGTTGAAAGTGACATATTTTAGATTTCATGAAGCACATTTCACTGACCAATATATTTTAATGAATAAATAATGAAAATGCTGTAGTGGTGGTTATTTGTATTTCAAGATTTTGAAGCGACAATGGTGCACTTGGAACTGCATATTTGGCATTTATTGAAAATTTTGTTGAGCAACAATTTGAAGCACTCAGCGCAAACCGACTTCGGAAGAGAAGACATGACACACGACTTATTCAAACGAAAGTCAGAACAGCATACATATATACATAGATATGACAGGAAACTAATAACAGATTGATCAACACCACCAACACTTTTATGTAAAATAACTAGTAAACATATTAAGGACAATAGAGCCTTATTCCAAAATGGAGCTAACAAGTGAAGTAATATCGTTTAATAAAGAAAATAGAGTATTCGAGAATTGGCGGATTATATGGACCATAAGTTACTCCACACTCTCAGAACCCTAACTTTGGTAACATAACTCAATTATTTATAGAGAGCAAATCATAGTAAACGAAGTACCCTGACAGTACGATTTGTCCAATCTATTTTAAATATAAAATGTGAAATATCTACTTACCTACTTCTGGCAATAATTTGATGTGGATGCACTTAATCGCCGTAGGACAGAATAATATCCCGAATTTGGTTTAAATTGGTGATGATCTATGAGATATTAAGCAACCAATTAATACAGCCAGGTCTGTAGTTGTAAATCACGAATCCTTAAGGTAATACACGCTTATCTTTGCTACGCTACAGAGAAACAAACAAATGTTGTAAACTCAAAGGCTATTGTAAATAGTCACATACTAATGTTCCATTCTTTATTGAACGTCCGCACTGTTTTTATTTTTATCAAATCATCGAAGGGGTGATCTGTTGAGGTCAATTAATGGCATGGTTTGGATTAAGGGCGGCGCATCTGAGCAGAACCAGTTGTCAAAATAAATGTATTCTGTACATTTCGTTCTTTGGTGTGCTGAAAAGAAACGTATATTAATAAACAATATTAAGTTAGAATTAAATTATGAGCTTTTTTTCCGTTGGTGGTGGACTGTTATGGGTTAAGAGTCCATAGTGGAACTCAGCTAACTGAGGCGGAGCCACAGATTGACGTTACGACCTTTAACATTTTTCTCCGTCATAATTAAATATATTTTTGAAAAGCGATCCAGCAAACCTTTGCGGAGATTTATTACAGGCATTTTTTGTTCATGTCGGATTGTAGTACATTAGGTGGAAGGTTAATTTGAAATTCACAAAGACTTTCGTTTGGTTTACATCTAAATAGGAAACTGGGTTTCTAAGACACATTAGTTGTGACATAGACCAAGATTCTTACTTGCAATTGTAACACAACATACATGGAACATGTTTGGTAAGTAATTTTTCACGGTCACGTTTAGATGTCATAGGATTTTAAAATGCGTTAAGGTACTAATAGTCAACTTAATCAAATCGTGAGCACACGTATAGCCCCTGCCAAACGGAAACCAAATATAAATGGAAGAATGACCATTACGAACTGTCTAGCAACGATAAATGCAACACCCAATGTATCCTTTGTGTTCTACTTGCAGGCCAATGTGCCTTTGGGAGGTTTTAAAATATCGCATTGTTCACTTCTTTTACATTTGTATTGTTAGTCCTCTCAATGTTCTCCATATCCCATAATCCCAATAAAACGACATCTTGTTGCCGTTTCCATCAGTATCAGATGTAATCGCCTCACTCGCCTTAATTTTATGAACAGTAGTAGTCCAAGCTCCATCACACCTACCCCATTCATTTCATTGCGATGCCCACGGTCACTGCAAAAGAGGAAAAGGTTAGACTAAAAGGCTTTTAATATACTTATGTATGCACCTACGAATACGTATCGTACAGTAGACCTTAAGGAATAGAAGTGCACACAGCTAAAACGTTTCTCCACTGCAAGGGGACGACTGGTCGTTTTATATGTTGTATAAATAGTACGTACGTCTTAAAGACATTTCCTTTGAAAAACTGTTCCATTATACTTCTCTTTTGCAGTCGCTTTGCTTTATGTCTTTTTAATTCCCTTTATTTTGCGCTGCAACTAGAGTAAAATCATTTATAATTGCTTTTCAAAAAAAAGCAGCAGCTTTAACTCAAGTTGCTCTTGTTGCGATTGAAGTGGTAGAGGATTCATGTGATGAAAAATACCGAGAAACCTCTGGAGGCGTGATGCATGAGATTTTCTGTCTTGACCTCCCAACAACTAACGTTGGAAATAGTCCTTAAATGATGCTCTCGCACTTCAATTGAAACATAAATAATTGTTTGAGCGTCTGTGCATTTATGTGTGTGTGTGTGTAGAATAGCTCATGACAGAAATATACACACCCCCCATTTACAAAGGAAGATTTCTTTGGGGCTTTCTAAGCAACATCGTATGAACATTGTTCTTCTTACGCTCGCATTTGCTGCCACTGGTAGGTGGAGCGTATTAAGTTCTCATCAGGCCGTACATTTGTTGTGGGTGCCCTATTTTTGGAATGGCGATATGTTTCTCCCTACTTCAGGAAAAGTACTTAGCCGCTAATACTTCATATCTTCTGTCGCTGCTTCCGATCTTTCGTATGGGACAAGCTCTCCTCTTATTAAGCCTTCTAGATGTGCTGCTCATCAAAATTCTGGAAAAACAAAGGGAATCAACATATTTGATCAAGAACTTGTACCCTAAACATTTTTACTCCATCGACCTGTGGGGAATTCCTGTGTTTATTAAGACAATCGTGAGTTGTTTTGAAGGTGGTGATTCATTATTCTAAGTAATCTGTTGATGGTGTAGCCAGGAAGCTGAAGACACATTAACCACTGCAATCGTTGCGGAAGCGTGGTGGTTGCATAATCTTCCGTGAACGTCCATTTCATTTCTCAGCCTTCAGCAACAATTTGTGCGGTGTATTTTACTTCTGAACTTGGTGGATCACCAAAATCTCACAGGTCTATAAAAATACATACAAGAAAATATATAAATTATTAGTTTTAAACATTTTAAAACTACTACGTCGTCGAGTGCCTGATTTTAGGATATTCAGACGGGATTGACGGTTATCCAAGAACTCTTATCCGTTCATTCTCAAATGGCTGGTTGATTGGACGACGTACAATAGCGAACATTAGTTCTTCAGTCCAATTTTTTGCATGTATGGAAATCTCTTCCAGTGGGTGTCGTTCCTGCCAGCTGTGACATTCCCCAATTCAAGACAAATGTCAACATCCACTACCCCATTTCTCCTCCTTCCAATGTCTGCATACGTCAGTAGCACAGAGTATTATGACAATGTTAGTAAAATTAAAAAAAAAAATTGTGAAATGTTCATGTATGTTTTAAATCACAGGAAAGACATTTGAGACTAGTCACTCTCACAAAAGAGACTTTGCAAGATAATGAGCCATCTTGACAATGGTAATGTACTATTTTAATCGTGATATAATTTACGTTTCAATAAAGCATCCCTTTAAAAGAAGCGAAGTTTAGTCACTACAAATCCTGCTCATCTATCACATTCCGTCCTATTTTAAAAAGGTGGTAGTTTCATAAAGAATGTTATAAACACATGGAAATAGAATGTACCTAAAGGCCCGATTCGAGAAGGCCAAGACAATTCGGTCGATGGATTACTTCTTGGAGTTTGAAATGAGTGTGTCTGTGCGAGTGCCTTATAGAAAGGATCATGGATTGCAAGTGTATTTGTTGTGATGTAATTGATATACACTCGGAGAAAAAGCCATTGCAATAGAAAATTTCGAATATATATAGATTGTTCTTTATATTGTTCTCTCAATATAATAATAGTGTATACTGGTGTATTATGGTGTATTATAATCTATTATTATATTGAGGGGACTAGAGATAAGGAGTCCGGGCAGTCTTTCATATACTTTATTCTTCGCTGACGTATTTCTTTGTATCAAATGTACAAAAATATCATCGCCATAGATCAAATAATGGAATCCCTTTGACCTTCATGGACTATTTGTCATCGTTGTTTCACCCAATCTGTCTGCCTTATAACTGGACACTAAATGTGGACAATAAGGTGAATGAGATAGAAATTCGCGTTATTTGTGCAAGTTATTTATAATCAATATGGTTTTCTTTCAGTACTTTTATAGTTTTGTACAGCTTCCTAGTCCCTGCTCAAGATTACCAGCCCTGTACTCGATCATATGTTGTCTGTTTGAGTTTGTGTGTAGTTAGTTCCATGGTTCGTTTTAATAAAAATGACATCTAAAAATAAAAAAGAGGCTATTTAATGAGGAGTATGTACAAATTCGATTCCCATTTGTAATCAAGGTTTAAGAACGACTAGTACAGTGTATTATTTACCACAAATTTCTCTCAAACGATAAAAATAAATATTTATAAACAATATATTATTTTGCTGGGTGGTCTTAAGGAAGGCATAGTCATTTCCGCTTGCCTTTTGGGGGGAAGTCCGGCCATACACGGTAATTTTTGTTTCAAAATCTGCCCAACAGTTCAGAATTGTTTTAACCCTTTTACGGTAATTAATAGGAATGCCACCACATGTATCTCAAAAAATAATGGCATTGACATTGTTGTCCGACAGATCCACCTTCGTCTTCTTTGGCGAAGGTACCATTAGACACGTGGGTAGAGTTACAATTATGTCTTCTTAAAGCTTTACTAAATACAAAATCTGGGAAAGATTGTGCTGTTCATAGTGATATAATTTCACTTATTAAGACAACGGAATGATACTTGTATGGGAGGTGCCAAAACGGGGGCCTTCACTAAATTGTAAATATGAGCGAAAATCTTATGTAGATTTTAATCATCTATATCTCATTTTAATTTTAAGATATGTGAAGTTATAGTAAATTAATGAAAACTTACCACCTTTTGGCATACACAAATTTTAATGATTTAAAGAAAATACAAAAAAAAATGTAGTTTTGCCTTAAATTCGTTTATAACTGCCCAAGTGACATTTATATTAAATAGCACTAAAGGTAAAAATAAAAGATAAAAAGATTCGGAGTACAGCTAAAGTTGTTGCTTAAACAACAACAAACCACTGTGTGCATTTTTTGCCGATGGCAATTACACACAACAAAAAGGTTTTCAACGCATGTGTTTGCTTTGTTTGGTTTACTGCTAAATTTTTTTGGGGATATGCGCTACTTAGCAGTAGTTTTCATTCACTTGTGAGAACTCTGCGTATATTAGACCAATAATTTTTAGCAGAAATCATTGCAAATGGGTACCAATGAACATGTGTGGCAGCTTCCGAAACCAATCTGTATACCTGGCCTGCAATCAAAGCAAACACCAGCTTGAAACCTTTTTTAAACATTTCTATTTTTGCAAAGAAATAGAAATAATAAATGATCTCGAAGTCGACTAACAGAAACAAAACTGCATGAAGAATATAGATCAACAAAACATAAACAAAATTAAAGATTCGTTTTCTAGTTACTACAAATTATGTCTCAGAAAATATTAAAATTTAAAACAAAAATGTTTCGACCATACTCAGAGGCACCATGAAAGTTCGTGGTGTCGCAATTCTCAGTTTGAGGGAAAGAGAAGTAAGGGGAATGGAAATGAAGATGACTGCAGAATATTTTCACATTTTAATAGGCTTTCCCATTTGAATTGCCTTGAATTGCAATATAATTTCTGTACTTCATGGCCGCAAAGAATATACATGAAAACTGAAACATGATTCCAAAATTGCCCAGATTTCAGCAAATTCGGCACATACTTTTTGCTTTGAGTGTAATTACTTATAGTAACTGTATTACAGCTTAAAATGTTTATTCTCGGATGAAGATAATAATATCGTTGGCTTTACTGTGCTATTTAAAAGTTAAACTTTTTTTAACAAAGCCATATAACAATAATAAATTACTCGTGTATGAATCACAATCCCAAGGAATAGGAAAAAAAATACCATCTAGCATGAATAGAGCATACAAGAGAATAATATTATCTAAGTTTTTTTTTATTCTATTAAGAATTAAGGGGCTTAACTGCGATGGATGCATGTTTGTGTGCCATAATTTCTAGGTGCCCCTGGTATTCATATAATAAATTGTATTTATTGTTAGACAGATAGCATTACTTTTTTTTTGTAAATTAACCGACACGGTAATGTTTAGCCCGCATATAAGAAAAGAACAATTAGTTGGACGAATTCGTTGACATTTCTGGGATAAGCTGAAGATTTTCTTTTCTTCATTACTCAAAAGAATTTCACACGGGTTGAAAGAACAAAAAAAAATCCTAAATTCAATCTTCAAATCTTTGAAATACTTCCCACTGACTAAAGTGGTTGTGTAATGGGTTACTGGTTTGGAACACTCTACGAATTCAGACGCATTGAATACCTGCGTGTTGTTTCATGGTTTCCTAGTCCGTTTTTTTCGTTTGAGCTTTAATGTTTTGTAACTATATGTCTGTTCATATATTTTAACGGCCATATACTTGAGTTTTTCCTTTTCTTTCGGCTGCTAAGACGCTTCCCGGTTATTTTATTCTTGTCGTTTGCGAGGAATTCATCATACTGCCCCCCTAGAGAATGTCTGCGGTAACTGGTAAAAGATACGAATTAGTGATTAGTGCTATGAATTCCACAATAAATAACTTGAATGCGAAATGTGAATTTTATAAATCAGTTTTTTTCCTCTGCAATATTTATTTCCACTGAGTGGGAAAGTTGAAATACTAACCAGCATGATTTCACTCAACCCAATATTTCACTTCGTGATATTGCGTTTGAAAATTGTTTTCTTTCAAATAAAAAAAAACTGCCCAGCTATTTTTCTGTGCACGTGTGTATATGCGAATTATTTGCATCCGTTTGATAAACATTTAATGCCGTAACATTTAATGAATGACTCAATATTTACAGTGCACTTCAAGTTCAGCTCTAACACAACGATTATACAATTCCAACACTTTAAATGGTGTAAATGGCAAATGAAGCAACGCCAACCATAAATGTGGTATAGTAGAAGGGGGCACGAAAACGAAGACGCAGGAAAACGCAAAAGCAAAAGAAACCGACATTTCATTATAATTTGGTCTAATTGTAAATTATGCACAAGTAGTTTCTTCACTACTTCCATATGGACTGCGATGCCCGGGGAAAGGCAATGGCAAGGAGAGGTAAGAAATTTAGTAACTTTAGCAAGAACGCGATAAAGTTATTTTCACGAATACTTAAAGAAAACTTTCTATTTTATGTTGTTGTTACTGTTACTGTTGTCGATGTTGCTGCTGTTCTTGCATTTCCTTCTTCACTTCGAGAAATTGTTCCCTTTTTCATGCTGTCGTGTTGGTCTAAGAACAAAACAAAAAACAAGAAGAAAAAATCAACATTTCGGTGAATGTAATATTCAAGCAGTTTTTCTTTTTCTTGGCCTTTTCTTTTCGGCCAAACAAAGTTTTTGTCTTTCGGTAAGCAAGAAAGAAACAAAAAAAAAAACATGGTAAAGCACATAATCTGAGTTTATATGCCTTGAGGAATTTTGCACATTGTGGATGTAATGTCACGAAAATGTTCATGCCATGAAAGGTTAAGGTTTTGCAGCACAACATTCTCAAATATCACAAAGGAGAGAAATTGACTAACTTCAGTCAATAATAATGCGTTTCCAACGAAAAAGTTGAAAACGGTCAGGTCGACATTCTGATGACCGATACAATTGACAATGTGGCATTTGGAATTTAAAAGAATTCAATTCCATATACTTTGAGAGGGAGTTTAAATGAATGGCGTGATCTCTTCAGCATGGCATTTTTTGGTTTTCAGCATTCAGCATTTTTTGGTTTTCTTGCAGCAATGACATTGGCCACGTTCACAAACAAACAGTCTAGTCCTCTAAGCACAACTATCACGACAATCGGATCTACGCTCCGGAACGACCCAAGGATTCTCAACCCAGTGACAGCTGTATCTACCGATTTTTTTTTCCATAGACAAAAAATGTTGGCCACAGCAGCAGAACTATTACAACAACAACGACCAGTCTCGGTTATCCCAACTTTCATACAGAAATGTTATCATGCAATGGTTCTTTATACTGATTCACAATTGCTAAAGTTCTTAGAGCACAGGAATGGCCATCGCTCTATAGCTAGATGTAAACTGCTTATCTTTATGAATATTATATTCGAAGTTTTTTAAATGGGAATTTCTGAAGTTTACATTTCTTTTCAAACAATAAATAATTATTTTTTAAAAACAATAAATGTTGAGCTTTTACTTTATATGTTAAAATCGCCTCTTTTGCGATTATTTCAACCGACAGTGGCACCATTAGTTGCGAGCTTGCAGTGTATTTTGAAAGAATACAAACTGAAAATCTTAAGCCTCCGATTAGTGAGTCTCCCCGCCTTAAGTTCTGCTTCATTTATTACAAATAATAATTTTTTCCGGAGAGATTAACTCTCTATCTCTATTTTGAAATTGACTTGAAATATCTTATTGGAAATATTGTTCAGGCAATCTTAATAAATATTTTAAGTTAGATGGATTCGAGTCTGTAAAACACTTGAATTTTTTTTAATGTTCTGTCTTACGCCATGGAGCCCCATCTTGAAGTAGCTCATACTCATCACAATCAACCCATATTAAGAAATGCGAAAACTGTGGACCTTGTACGATTGTTTGGTGAGCGGTGTGCGACTATCAAACTGCAAACAAAACTTTTTTTGGCATCCGTTTTTACCTTTTAAATGCCGGCGAGAAAATAATCTGTAAGCCATGTAAAACATCTCTAAAAAACGCACAAATTATATCGTGCGCAGCAGACATATTTTGGAGAAGCTCCCCTTCTGTTCCTTCATGGAATGTTAAGACGAATAAAGAACTAAGTTTGCATTTGTTTTATGTATTCATGCTCCAAATGTTTCCCTTCTAATTACAAGATCGTGAGCTCAAGAATTCATAGATGTTAAAAATAATTGCAAGTACTTACTGGGACTGGACTTCATCTGTAATCACTTTTGTTCCGTAATTTTTCCGATCTTTATCTACCCCCGACACAGACCAACGATCTTTGTGAAAATGGGGTGACGACTTGGTTTTTTTTCGAGTCGAGCAGAATATGAAATACAGAAATATTAGCTGGACAGGACAAATTCTCGCTGAATGAATGTCTGACGAGCTTGACTTCTTCATGGTCCACTTACACATTTTTCTCAATGGATGAATATTTGACGAGTTTGAGCTTCTGCACTGAAGTGGTTTGTTGTCCACACAGCTGACGTACTGGAACGGGTATATTTACTTAATTTTCTTGTATAATTACAGACATTTTTCGTCTATCCACTAAAAAAACAGCTTGATTATTCGAAAGAAAAAAAATTACGGCGGTTACCCGCCATTTTTACTACTAGTGTTGTTGTCTTTTTCATACCCATAGAAAGTCATTCACAATGAAATAAAGCGACCTAATCAACTGCGCGCCGTAAAAAGAGCAGTCAGTTCTCGAATTTGTTTGTTTTATATTTGATTACATTCCCTTTATAATTTGTATTTTTTGCATTGACTGTTTCAGTATGCACATTTTATATTTGAAAAGATTTTGTTATTTATTTGCCATTTATTTTATATTTGTATACACTTTGCCGGAAGAGCGAGAGAAAATGTTTGTTAAGCAAATTTTGAAGTAAAGCGGCTGTTGCACAGGCGTACATGTATGTCGACAAGTATGATGGCAAACCAAAAAACAAAGTCTGTATGTTGTGTATGATAGACATGTATGTTGGTTTTTAATTTTTTTTTATTTTCTTATGTTGATGTGCGCGTATCGTGTAATTACGGAAAATATTTCCGAAAACTTCCTTAAAAGTTTTTTTTACAAATATTTTCCGTATTATACGATACGCACACATCAACATAAGAAAATAAACAAAAATGTAAAACCAACACACAAGTCTCAACTCATTCCTTACATTTTAATTGTTTGTTTAGTTTTTTTTTCAAATGTCGAATACATTTTCATACTATACATTTAAATCAACGAATTTTGGGCCTCTCAAAATCTTTAAAAACAAAGTTATAGTTCACTAAAAATTTTAACTGTCTGCAGTCTGTCATTTCTCCAACAAGAGGTGTTATTGTGAATCACCCGGTATTTCAGTAGCTGTCACTTTTGAAGCTTTTATTCTTTGACATTTGACAAGAAAAAACTACGCCATTACTAAACATGGAACACTAGACACTTCAATAACACATTGAAAGAATTCGTGAGGCCACTTTGCGATTTGATTATGGAAAATTTCATGAAAATGAGATGGTCCTATAAACGTTGTCGTGATGGCCATTTGGCTGATGTTGCTTTTCATTATTAACGGCATACCTTCCTCTTTGTTATGAAATAAACATCCGATCATTTATCTCTAAAAATTCCATTTATCTTTGAATACCAAAATAGCTCCTCTTGTTGGAAAACCCTATATATCAGCATTTGACAATCAAACTACACAGGATTGTATCTGAGTTTTTGTTGCTGGGTAATTGCGCCTACCTTCTATGGCAGAAAACACAAAACAAATAAACTTTCTTTTCCACTCCAGTTCTTGTCATTTACTTATTCATTTATTTATTGAAAACAAACTTTATAGATATATTTATAAAATACAAAATTTTCATTTATTTTCAAGCTTTTGGATATTTGAGCAGCGATCTATTACAATGATCCTTCGTGTAAAAACGCCCTTAATTCCTAGTAACTGCCATTGAATAATAAGAAGAAGAAAAATGACATTGCAATATTAAAAAAGAAAATCTCACACACGCGGATAATTGTTGCAAATTTAAGATTCGATTTTTTTATAAAAAAAAGTGCAAGAAATTGTCTGAACTTGTGTAATATCGATGAAGAATTTCCTAGCTAACAATGGAGTCAAAAAAATATCAGGAATTGTGAGTAGCCGATATTTTTCGGCGGATTTGCAAGAATTCCAGAGAGTGCAATGAAACGAAATGCTGCTGATGACAGAATTTCCCGCCTAAAACACACACACAGACAAGTTTTCAAGTGTATTCTTGTCAAAAAGAAAAAGTATTGGAAATGTGCAGAGCAGATTACCTAGCACCACGTAAGTTCAAATATTACAATATCTTGCCGAAACAGTGTGATACTAGAAAATAGTCAATGTAATGAATATTGTTAACTGTGGCCGAGTAGCCGATGTTGGATTTGTCCCAATCAATGTCTAATTTCCTTTTGTGCCACCACATTTACATAGAAGTGGACGGCGTTTGGAATTGAGAACCTCTTCTTCTTAAGGGGCTCCCGGGATTTTTTGTTCTGTTTGTCAAGTGAAATAACCTCAAAAAAGTTGTGTCAGAATCGCCAGGTAACACTGGAACCTCGGGATAAAGAAGATATGGATACTGCAACGAATGGACTTCATGAATGATCACGATTTTATGTTGTTGTCCAATGAAGACAAATTATTAATTTAACCACTTATGCCATCGCTAAAAGGTCTGATTGCAGTGGTTAAAGGGTTAAGCGGCTTGTCAGAACATTCGTGCCTACCTGTCGTACTTTTCTTCATCCTTATCTTCTGATAAGAATACACTTGACAACAGGAACACTGAACAGTTTGGGTACGATTAACGAATTACATTTTCTTTGTTTTTAAGTAATTCTGAAGAGCATGATCTATGTACATTGGTGCCGTACATCACAATCTAGTTGACTTATTTAGAGTTAAAGAATCGTATTTATGGATAGACAATTGGATAATCTGAAACCTTAATGTTCACAGCATTTTCTATAGTATTTCACCAATAACTCGTCGGATTTTGATTTCCAGGTATTCAATTGTCATTGGTTTATCGGCGTCGGCCAGTGACTGTAATGAGAAGAAAATAATCCAATAGGGATAGGTGGCCAATCAATAGGACCAGTCCTTTCACAAAGTAATTGTAGCGCGCCCCCCGTGTGACATGTGTCTCTGATAAGTTTGACCAACAGAAACATTGCTTTAATAGAAAATTTCCAAAAATGGTAAAACAATCTAAACAAAACTCTAGTTGCTGTTAAATCGGTTGTCAAACACTGCTTTGTCACCAACTCAAGGTTGTGAATCGGCCAGAAAACATCCTGCACAAAGAACGGTCTTGAAAACATACGATCCAATTGGATTATATGTAATGTAGTTGGGTCTGTCTTTACCAGCACTTTTCAATAACATTGTCAGCAAAACATTAAATACATTTTCAAACCATTCCATTGGCAATAAGGTCATCATTCAATCTTATGAGGAGTATTGCTCAACAATTTAAATATTGTTTATTATTTTAGTAGTCACCTCGAATTTGTAACTGATGTAACAAAATGGTGATAAAATGTCTGTTTGTTATTTCATCAGCTAATATAAATACTTTACATTCGTTGTATTCAGACGTTTGGGCAAAAAGTATATTCTCTCAGAAGAATACCACTCACTTACTTATTTCCCTTAACATTCCATGAAGGAACAGACAGGGAACTTCTATCGAATCAGTGAGCTGTGTACGATACAATTGGTATACTCACTGACCGGGACCTACTGTTCCGAACGGCTAATGATTTTCTAGAGATTTTTACAAGGTGGAAACAAACACTAAATTTTTTTGATGGTTTCGAACTCGGGTTCTTCTGTGTGATAGTCGCACACACTACCTACCACACCACGGCCGTACACTTCACTCACTTTGAGCAAATGTGATGTGTATACTCCAACTTGATTGTCGAGTTTATTCGAAAGATTTTCAATGTTGAGGTTTTTGGGAGGAGTCTCGTTAGATGTCCAAATTTATATCATAACTACGCCCTTTAGTGGTCCTTATTTTACGAATTCTATTTTTGTTATAAACAGTTGTTCACCAAGAAGGTATTACAAATACATTTTGTCCTTTATTACAATTTTTTAAAGCACGAGTAGTAGTGTTTGGGCAAAATGTCTTTGGGATGCTATTAATTGTGTCATCTTACTGCCTGTTTCCATAAAACGCATTTGTTCATTCGCTACAAATCGTCAATAGTGGAAGACGATGGGTTTGCATTCTAGTTTTCAGATATATTTTAGGCATCGACATATGAAACACGCTCCCAAAAGAATAAACCCTCATTTCTGATAAAAATCCATTATATTTTGCACCTTCAATTGTAACGAACGAACAAATTTGTTTTATGGAATGTAAATAGTCAATACTAGTATTTCCGCACGTTCAGTACAAGTACACTTTATTAAACACTTGTCTTCTAAAATGTCCAATTTCTAATTTAAAAAATGTACCGATTTTTGATAAACTTGTCTCCTTTTTTGTGGTTTTGTTATGACCATTTTTTCTATTACGGGTTTGTTTAAGAGCGTGATGGTACTCAAATGCAAGCTAACAAGATCCGGGTTTTTTTGTGGTTTTAATTTCACTAAAATAGGTTCATAGTTGTTGAGGAATTCAAGGCCAAAGTTGAACTTTATCTTTTTTGAATCTTCTATATTTATTAAAGCAAGGTCAGACCTTGATAAATGAAGCATTCTAATAACAAAATTTTAAGAATGACACTTTCACCTTTCGAGCCGATGTAATAACTACGATTTCTCTAACAAAGTAACCAAACCAAAAACTAAACCAATCACACTTCCTGCCACGTTAAAGTTTATTACGAACTTATTAAAAATTCACAAGAAAAGAAAAATCGACTGAGAGAGAGAAACAGGGGAAAAAATGGAAACGTACACGAGCAAGTAAAAGGAAAACTTCAGAAGAAACGTCCACCATGACACGAAAACGTGCCACACGAAACAGAACAGAAGCCACAAAACATCACCTGAATTTAAAGTGCTCGTTTTCGTTTTCTTCGGTTACCATTTGCATGCTATGCATTTGCCAGAGAGAGAGATAGAGAGACCGATTTTTAATAACTTCTTACTTTAATCTTTATTAAACACACAATGAATACTTAATTAAAATTTGTTTACATTCCATTTGCGACAAGTGCCCGGAAATGTGAACGAGAGTGTGAGCGTGACACTGAAGTTAAACTTTGCCAACCACAAAAAAAAAAAAAAAAACATTTCCAAATCATAGTTTTTGTTGAAAACATTTTAAAAGCATTCGATTAACACGGCTGGGGAGACTGAAGATTATTTGCGTCATGTTCTCATAAACACTTGCGGAAAACCACCGCACTAAGTGGAGGCAGGATAATTAGACCAACAATTTAAAAATTCAAAGGAAAGTCGGGGTCGGAATAGTGAAATGTACATTGTTGATTCAATGGAAATAGGAACTGTTAGGATTTACAGATACGATCACGGATATCCTTGCCTATGTTCGTGACATACACAAGGATTTTAAGATTCTGTGAAAGATTACCCGCACTTTGTATAAAATAATTAAAACTAAAACCGTTTAAAATTGAAAGCCTTTACAATTGCTGGAAGTATACGTTAATACTAAGTAAGTCAATTGGCTTTAGTTGAGGAGGTTTGGCTTAGAAGGAGTTCAGCCCGTGCTTATACTTAACACAGCGTTCAACCATTCGTTGACCCATTGTGAGTTTCCTTTACAATCAAAATTAAGACTAATCCACAGTATTTTTAAATGAGCAGTCCCATACTAACAAGATGGTCACATTCCAAATTACTCACCGATACACAATGAAGACATAAAATTAAGCAAAATCATAAACAAGATCCCAAGATAACCTTGAACAACATTTCAAAATAATGCAAATTTATTTCCTAAGTTTTGGCCGAAATGGGACATCCACCGCGCCTTTAGTCTACAAGTTTGTGACAACATACCATCCCCATTTTGGAATTTAAAAAAAATACCACCCTTTGTAGGTACCAATTTATATGTAATCAATCTTACCAGAATGAAGATATGGAAATGCTCAGTTCTTTTTAAAATTCATTATATCAATAGCCCATTTTTAATAGGCTGGTTGCGTCGCTCGCTAATGAAAAACAGTCTGCATTATATTTTATTTAGATCGGTTTATGTCTAGCCTTTAATAACATCATCCATCTGTTGTATTTTATCCTCGACTCTTACTTACTCTTGTGCTGTGTATTCGTAATAATCTGATTATGACTAATCTGTGAAATTTAATACAATTTAATTAACTTAATGTAAAGGTTGTTATGTTCAAGAGCATAAATTCAACTCATAACAGGGATTTTTGACAAATGGCCCCAACGAAAACTCATAAAATACACTTTTTCCCTCTTTCAGTTTGAATTATGGCGTTTTTAAGGAATTTTTCTCATTTTCATAAGAAGTACACCCAAAAGGATGTAAACACACGCCCGAGCACACACATACAGGAAGAGGAGCAAAGAAACGAACATCCAAATAAAACATATACATAAATTGCTCTTTTGGAAACTAACAATTGTGTTTTTATTTGTGTTGGTGTTTGTGTAGCCCATCGCCACACTTGAATAATACATGGATGGGCCAGGGCGAGCACACCAAGTACACGTACAATCAAACGCGGCGTAAATGTGAAAAAAACAGACATAAGTTTGCGCCAAAATGGTTTTTATGCTGTGGAAACATTTGCCAAAAATTGCCTCACAAATCTTTTGTGACTCTCTTGATGGTCCCCGTTCCGACTGATTGTCTGTGGACCAACCTGCCGGCATATTTTTCTCTTCACGCTGCCAACACCCCTTTTGGCAGTGAATCAAAGCGGCACAGAGAGCTCCGAGGTGGAGAGAATAAACACGGAATAACAAATGAAATGTCCGTAACTTGAGAAGCGAAAAAAGAAGACAGGCATGTAACTAACTGGGGAAGGCCACACAAAATCGTTAGGCGAGAACGGTAGACAAGATATACCGTAGTAAAGTAGCTCGGTAAAAGAGCTGAACATCAATAAGTAAGTACAAATTAAATATTTCTCATATCTATTGATTGGTCTTGAGTTTGTTTTACCCTCCATTAGGTACAGCCGATAATATTCTAATGACAGCACTCTATAGACCCAGAGCAGCATGCATGTCTCATTAGCCGCCCCTGGACTTAATATGAGTCGTACATTGACTGTTTGGTATTGTAAATAGGTGAAATCGAAGAGATAGACAATAGTTCTCCTAAAAGTACTATACGTAGTACTGACCAAATGTATAACTCGGTGCAAAACAAGTTGCATACAATTTAAAAGTTTATATTTTATTTGATCCATACAAAATAGTTTACGTCTGACATTAGTCTCTCAATAACCTCGGTACGTCTGAGACATGTCCATCTGACAAGCGGGTTCACAAGATAGATTTAAAAATATCGGCAAATAGCTTTTACATTTTAATTTGATATAATTTTTAAAAAAATATTTTGGTTGGATTAATTTGGATATATTCCTCCCATACATTCTTCCATATAAATCTAAAGCCCTCTTTTGGGAATTCGTTTAATAGCTTGAATGTGGTTCACCAAATCTTCCTGAAAATTAGTATGTGAAAGTAATATTATTGGATGTACTTTAAGGGCAATTAGAAACCTGACCACGCCTCTTCTGGTACCTCTTAAACATATCTTTCTATTCGCTTAAAAATAAAGTTATATACAATTTTCTCGGCTGCTCAAAATTTTTACATTTTGCAGTTTTTGTCTACACCTTCTGAGAGGGTGTTTTATTCCCATTCCTTTTAGTTACCACTTTAATGTTCTCAGGGTATGTCCCGACAAGCTTTATCAATAAGCCCTATGTTGGCTATGTCAGTTAATCCCAGTGACACTTTTCTTTACCGTTTTTATTAATATTCATAATCTCATATGAAACGACTTTCCCCCGAATCCAACTATTATGAATTATTTTAAAGATTCCACATAAATTTAAACTGCAAATGGTTTCCTAAAAAATGATTATTATTTTAAAATCTGATTACACGAGGAGTGGATCAGTACAGCATAATCGATCTATTACGACAACCAATGAAATTCAAAACTATGATTAGGGCATTAAAATAACATTTTCTATGGCATTACATGGGGAAAGGACGGAACTTGGTGTCACTTTTATCAGCCATTATTCTCTTAAGGAATCGGTGACCTAATTGGTGCTTTGTTATCATGCTGATAAATAATAGAGTATGATGATGAGAAAAACTGAGAAAAAAGGAGGGAAGAAAATAGAGTCTAAGAGGCAGCTGAATGTATTTGCAAATGTCGGAATGAGTTCTAAATAAAGGAATAAAAGGAAAGGAAGTATTAGAGTAGTTAGGCCTAGGTAAAATAGCCAAATGCATTTGAAAAACTTAGAGAATTAGCTTTTTCGCTGGAAGGTGGATCCAACTGACAATGGGCTCGACTTTTTTCCATCCTTATGTATTAGTTTTTAGTATTTATAGTTAATGGTCTTATACTGCGACGATCTCTAGCTCTATTAAAACCGGCCACAGTAATAACAGTTACTAGCACACAAAGATTTCTCACAATCAATCTGGCCGGATTTCACATTTTGTTAATACATGATGACGAACTCTTCTCTATTAACTCACCATATGTGTAATGTCACCACTTTTGACCAGTTTTCGTAGCACGTTAGTCCAGTCAATAGATCCATAGTCTAACCTGTGGGACAAGGTATCCATTTTTTTATTTTAATTTATTTTTTTATAAAACAAAATAATAACTATTAATCTTTCATTAAATGCGATGGTCAGCTATTTTACAATTTTAATGAGATTGCAAATCAATGTCAATCTCACATCTTTGAAATTAAATTTTAAAAATGAAATTTTTTGTTTTGTTTCATTTTCAGTTCAGTTGGAAATCGTTATTCCTGCAACGGGTTAGCATATCAAACTCCTAAACCCACATCGCATCATTAGTTACAAAGCGTTGTCTTCAGAAATATTTTAGAACAACTGGATTGGAAACTTTTCAGCGTAAGTAATATGTTATATCGTTATTTTCAATGTCAAGAGATGCAGATGGTCTATTGGTTTTCAACCTAAACGTTTTCATTAAAAACAATTGACAAAGTTTTAGTCGTGTGAACTGATATACACATATATCAGTTTTCAGGTACAAGAGAGGCGTAGTTAATGTTTGCATGTATTCCTAACTATTAATTATTAAATTTGGCCAAGATTGCTGACAACGTGTTACAGACCGTATGAAAAGTTGAAGTGCTAATATTTCGGTGGGCAAAATTTAATATTTATAAGTAGCTGTTCATATTGATGATCTACATTGTAGATCGGTCCATAATATTTACTTACTTCATGGATGTGGCCGCTCAGCAGCGACGGGTGTGAGTGCTGGCGATGGTGTCGTCCCTTATGAAGAAAAGAAAATACTAAGCTTTAATTTATATCGTGTGATTTCCCTTTTTTTTATCTCAACATGGAAATTGCACCAATTAATGTCTAATATATATCAAATTGTGGATGCATCCCCGAGGAGGATATTCTGTCAGTGATCCCTGTTTATAAAATGTTCAATTTGTTTATAAATCACTCTACATACACATCAATTTGTTGAAATTTCAACCGCTTTGCTTCCATTTTTTGCCTGTGTGTAGTCCGCTTTAGTTTCTGTTGTTCGAGTTCGCGATACTTAGAGAAGACGTTACAACAAAACTATCCATATAGAATGTATGAAGTATTTCCAAATTCCACATTTTGCCCCTGGCGGCCCTTCTCCGCCAAAGAGTAAATTTGAACATTGCTTAAACATGTTGGACTTTAGTGCTTAAGTTCGAAATGTTTCAAACACAATCCCGTGAATCCTTCAGCTGTGTAGTTACACTTCCTTCCTGCCCCCTTCTCAGCGGATCATTTACCAAACGTCTGCTCGGCGGATAAAAGAATTTGAATGAAAACCGGCAAATGAACAGCAGCGCAAAACAGAATCACTAAGACGAAAACAAGAAAAATAACCAAATTATATCTGAGAATGCACAATTCATTAGGAAAATTGTATACGGATTATAACGAGAGAGTTAATGGGGTGGGGGCGAGAGTTAGAGCACATCAAGAATATATCTTTAATATTTACGAGTATTTGACTACAAAGACCCGACTACAGCAACAGAGTAGCACAAAACAACGCCACACAATAGAGGCAGCAGTGGGTGAATTGTATTTGCAGATGTGTGACTACACGAGAAGATTCGTGGTGGCTGTGGATGGAGTTGAAGCAACAACGTTAGTACGCTCCACGGCAACAGCAGTTACAATAACGTACAGTAACAAGTAACAGTAACAGTAACAGTTGTGGCAACAATTGTGTCTTTTATGTGTGTGTGTGTGTGTGCGTGGAAATAAAGGATGCCGCCACCGCCGCTGCTGCTGATGCTGCCACATCATTATTATCATAATCTTCCATAACAACAAACACATTTGAAAGTATACACCGGAAGCAGCACATTACAGTGGATTGGGCAGTGTGTCCTTTTGTATTTTAATTTGATGAGTGCATTTTAATAGCTATTATCATTTTTCGAATGAGAGATAATGGTTAACTGGCGGAAACAGGAGATGCGTTTTATAATAGCAACTCTTTGACAGCAGTTGGCAAGGAGACGCAACGAACTGTGAATACAAATTTGACCGAAAAGGGAGGGTTTACATTTAATGTATGGCTATCTGTTTGGCGAAATGTTTGTTTAAAGTAATTTTTAAAAGATTTCCGGAAGTTAGAGATTCTTAGCCAGAGACCTGGAGCTAAATATAGAACGTATTACTGTAGTGTTTATCGGGCTAAAATTTTGATCTTTAGTAGAAGTAGCTGAGATATAGCATCCTCAGAACAGTGTGGATAGAGATATTCTCTGACAGTCAAGCTTCCTTAGGGATCTGAACGAACTGAGTGGTATTGGTATCGACCGACTCAGGAGCTTTTTGGGATGCCCTTGACGGTTCATAAGTCTAAATGAGTCTGTTTATAAAGACGTTCCTATTGACACTCGAACCTATTCTAACTTAACCTAGTGCAGAAGCTAGCAAAACAAACGTAGTGAATATGTTTGACCCACAGACGTTAAAAAATATTTTCAACTGATATTTCGGCTGTTGAAAACCGTAGTATTCAAACTAAAAGTGTAAACCGGATTATAACTGAGAAACCACGAAAGACGTCAGTATTCCAAAAATTTAATATTTGCCTATCCGTCAGAATACGGCCAATACATCGATTGTTGCGATTTTTATGATTCCTTAGATCTTTAAATACCCAATAGGCAGGAATGGGTTAATACCTCTCACTGAAGTTTCTACTGACACGAGTATGTAGGTCTTTAATCAATTTATTATAGACAGGACAGGACTATTAGACCATTGCTTGGTATCCAATATCCTCTGAATCATATTTAAATATGGAAATACATACACCACTGTGCAATGCCCCGCAAATTTCAACAATCTTGTATAAGACTATAAGTTTGATATTTCGTTGTGCTTTATTTCACTGGCATAGGTGTACTAGAGTTTATGGTAACAAAAGTGATAAACCTCTACAAGAGGAAGGCCGAAGTACAACAAAAAATTAAAAGAAGCATAAATAAACACAATTTGTTTTCGTTCACCTTCTCTAAATGCTGTCTTTATTGCTGCTACTTCAGTTACGCTGGCATTGAAGGCGTCAACGCGTACCTACTGTGGTAAGGCTGTTGGTGGTGGTGATGGTGAAGTTTCTCTTGACTCCAGTACTATGAGTACTTATCATTCCAAACAGAATATCTCAAGTGTTGGCAAAAGTTATCGTACAACAACACCACACACACACACACACATCTCATCCATTGTAATCCACGTTGTTGTTGTTGAAAAGATGCCAGAAGGAGAAACGTGGAAAATGGTGGGATTAAACTTTTCATTAGAGACAAATGAGTTAAAAGTATTTAATAGCGATGATTTCTATGCAGGAGAAAATATTTTAAAAGTTTGCAACAACAACTCGTTATCACTTGTGCTCGTATTTACATACTTATTTGTATTCATCATCTGCCTTTCCCCTCATCCGCGAGAAACAGATGATGGCTACGTTGGCAGATTCATAAGTAAAAATTGTATGCAGCAGGTAACCGGTTTCTTAACAATTTAAACATTCAAATATTCAGCGATATGTTTTCCACATTCACTTAAATAATTTTCCCATTCCGTTGCAACACTTTGAAGGGTTCAACGACAATCCTTTAATCCACATAAGATGTATCGGACTAGATGATAAGAGCTGATACGAGAAACATTACCAATCCACCCTTACCTTTAGACTATTATTTAAAATTCTTGATACAGAAGCAAATATTCCTCCAACTGTTGTGTATGATCTGAGACCAACAGCCAAAAAATCGATTGTGACAAACTCTTGCGGATCCGTGCTGGCTAACCGATACTACTTGGATCCAAGCGAACCATGACAAATAATACGGTGGAACACGCCGTTTCTACCGATACTTCTGGCGACATTGACACCGATTACACTGGCTAGAATAATTCCCAATGCTGTAGCTAGAAAATCGCCACCAACTGCAACGAAAGGGAATCGAAGGTCCAAGTGAAATGAAAAGTCTTGGAATTACGAAGTGCTTGGAAAACATTTTCTTAGCATGTCAAGACAGCTTGTAGATCCAACATATACTCGTATGTAAGTACTTTGTTTTTCAATTTATCGATCTCGTTTTAAATAATACGTTTTCTTATATTTATAATAGGAATTCGTTCATGGAAATTGTGATGACTGGTGAAACAGAAGAGAACCCTCTTTATGAAACGGTTGCCATTGTGACCGCACACGAGTGTCTATAGGCAAAATACTTATTTCCCTTAACATACAATGAAGGAACAGACGGGGAACGTCTCTCGAATCAGTGAGCTTTGCATGATATAATTTGTATACCCACTGACCGGGACCTACTGTTTAAAGTTGGCTTCGAGTGGCCAGCATGTGAAAGCAACCGCCAAAAACGGTCTGTTTGAGGGTGTGATCAGGCTTTAAACCTGGGTGGACTTCACACCACGGTCGTCCATAATATGCAATATAGTAGGCACGTGATTAATCTCTGATTAAATTATTGGGTTTTGGTATTAGCTTCCCCGAAGCCACGACCAAACGAAAAACCCCGTCATGTTAGTTCGCAAAAAACGTGCTCCAAAGTGTCGAAGTCTTCCTCATACGAACACAATCGCCTGTGTACTATAATTCATTCCATACGTTTTATTATCATAGATCTAATATTTCAGTACATTTACTCAAATTATCACTTCTGTTATATTCCACCAGATAGGTTTGGGGTCTGCCTTTCGGAGGCAATAGAGACCTGTCGTTCATTTGTTTATCGCAGGCTAATGGATGCATGATTTATATTATCATGCATTCATTATTCTCGATGGTCATTTAGGGCACATCTAGAGGTGTTTGCAATTTTTGGCATCTTCAGCGTCCACCACGTTCCAAATACCTGGTTTGTCAGGTCGTTTAAAGTCTTCCTATAACTATTAACAGCTTCTAAACGGCTTGAGAAAAGTTTAGAAGCTGTAGTGTCATAATTAGTTGCAATCGAGCTTGCTCTGTATTTTGTAATTTGTTTTAACAAGTAAACGAAAACATATTTTCCCTGAGAAGTTTGATGGAAGTTTGCAGTTTTAAAATAACAAATCATTTTGCGGTTTTTTTTTCTTGAATACTCTTTTCTCCTTTTGCACTTCAGGGATATTCAATTTCTAAATCATGGTGTTAACCAAAGAGAAAATTATTTAATATTTTGTGGGGAATTTCATTAAGATTCGCTTGAAGCTTTGAGATTGTTGTGTTTTTGTTATTATGTTGTTGTTGTTATTGTATTCTTATGGATATTTAATGCATTTCCTGTTGTGGGTGGAAAGTTTCTCGCTTTCTCTGCCACGTGTGATGGCTGTGTTTTTGCGTGGATTTAGTTGCGTGTTTTGTACTTCCATTCATTCACTTCCACTCCCACACACATCAAGAAGAACAATGTGCTGGAATTGTTTATTAAACATAAGTACCATTTTGAGCGTAACGATATCGCCGTTTGTGTCGTGTTATTTAAATTTCACATTACACATTTGAAACATTCAACCATTGCGGCCGTTAACTTCGTTGTCGCTGCTGTTTGTTCGTCTCGCCATTGTTACATTTCACATTTCCGGTTGCTGCCTTTTTCGGTCCTTGTTTGTGTCATTTGCATTTCATAACTAAAGTACGGTTATTAGATGTAGTTAAGCTTTAGTATTATTAGTTATTTAACTTTATTAAGTGTAAAGGTATTAAAGTTTTATTAGACACAACACTCTACTCCGTAAGACTACGTCACGCAAAACCTTTTGTCGTCGTTAGAAAAACTGAGACATATTTGTTTACACTACTTTGGCTAAGGTGAAAATCAAAAGTCTATAGTTTCCGTTTTAATGAACCAAAAGGGACGGTGTACAATTTTGGGCATAATATGCATATTTAGAACATTAACTGATAACAATGCGAAATTACAACAATTACGGTCCTAGGAAACGGGTGGACAACGTCACACGGCCAGAAAAAGGTCGGTAAAAATGTTGGAAAATACGAGAAGTCGCGAAGACCAAAGCAGGGTGAGTTCGTCTACTCTCTAAAACGATTTTTAGTTATCTCATTAGCATGCATTCTGCTCACGTATAGTGGCAAGGTCAGCTAATAGAAAGGGACGTGGGTATGAGGGGCATAGCGAAGTGGTCTAACTCATTTGTCCTTTACAACCTACTGAGCAGATTTTTTTTTTTAGGGCGAGAGAATTTAAAAACCGGACGCAATTTTTACCCTGAGCATATTTCACGTATCCAAGTTCAATCAATAATATCCAGGTCGAGCGTTATGTATGACTTTTACAATAGTGACACCACAGTTTCGGTAGGGAGTTATATTATAGACGTTTTCTGTTTCTTATAAATTGGACGCGCCATCCGCAGGATGGGCCATTTAACATATGAACAATTTGAACTGCCGATTACTTTTTATTTAAATGGTGGAATAACATTCATTTTTATTTTCAGGTTTATATTTGACTATTGGGTTTTCGATTCATTTTCGCTTCGGCCAATAGACTAAAGATTGTTCTTCAGGATATGAAGAATTTTACGGAACCTCATTTTCATCTTTGTGGCTATGTCAATAAGCAAATTTGCCGCATATGGGGTTCAGAGAACCCACACGTGACTATTGAGTTGCCAAAGCAACCACATCGAGTCACTGTTTGGTGTGGATTTGAGCCATTAGTCTTCGAGAATGAGCAAGTTGCCGTCGGTATGCAAACATTACATTGACATTTGTCAAGCGATTGCCTTTGTGAACACCCGGTACTGATTTAGTTATGTTTCAGCTTTTTCTGGCCACAAGTATCGCCTGGAATTCCTACTCTGTTTGGAATCTCTATTCAGAATGACTGAAATAAATTGCTTGAAAAATCTATGCAACTCTAGGCTAGAATTACGGAAACCACAGCTCAGTTATAAAAAAAAATGTTTAATATCTTACCTGCCTGTTTCCATAAAACAAATTTATTTTTATTTCTTTGTACAATTTTTACGGAAAGACCTGCTATTGTTTTTTCATCAAAACTTTGTTTCACAGCTCGAGAATTTTTTGGGCGTTGTCCCGCTATTCTCAAGCTAGTTGAAAAGAACATTTACAATTTTTTTTATTTAATTTCTTCGGTTGGCTTATTCTTTTTCTAGATAAGTATTAATGCCAAAAACTGGGTTTGTTGAAATACCAACAAAAACAAATTAATCAATCATAATTTTTACGTATATCATTTGTTTATGAAATGCCGCCTCGACCCGATATAGGATTGAATGTCTTCCATTTGCATATAGAACATTTAAACGAAATTTTACTCAATCATGCGCTAGCAGCCTGGACTCAAACTGGAGAATAATTTGCCATATCCAAAACATTTGTTTGTATTTCCAGGAATTTGTCATTTACTTTTAGGGAACATGCAGGGAACTTCCCACAAGTCTATGGGCTGTGGAGGATATAATTTGGATACTCACGGACCGGGATCTATCGGCTCTTTTTAGAGAAGTTGTATATAGTTCACAGAGCAATGACTCTTACTCGTAAAGTCATCCGGTTCAGAATCCAATCCATCGGCCAAAAGTGTGTTACTTTTGATCTCGTAAACATTTATGAGTTCCGAACAAAATTGTTGTAGGCCAGAAGTGAGCGATTATTTTGTCAATTTTGACAATTTCCAACAAACGAACAAATTCGTTTTATGGAAACAGGCAGTTAATATTTTATAGCCCATATTTAAATTGTTTATATCACATGTTTGTTTATAACGCATAAAAGAATTACTCTTTTTTCCTAAAAATGTTCGACTTTTTAGATTTTAAAATTTTAACAAAAACTTAAATTAATTTTTCCACTCTTTTTAGTATAATCCCATTTTTAGTGAATATTTCTGGATTTTTTCAATGCAGATAATACCAATTCATACTTGCAACATTTCTAATGATTTGTATTATTTTATTTCAGAAGACTTGTGAAATTTAATATGGACAATGACAATGACACCAATGAAACAATGAAATTGAAATTAACAATGAACCAACTTAATCCTGCACAATTCCATGTAAATAGCTTTGAAAACAAGCAAACATCCCGAGGGATAAGGGAAAACTACAATATAAATTACACTTACTAAAGTATAGTATTTTGTACGAAGTCTCTCTCGAAACCAAGGCTTTCAAACTGAAAACTATTACATTTTCCCTGAAGAACCGATCGATGTCGACAGATTTCTTACGGCCAGCAAGGACAAATTGTTAAACCCCGTGGTTCCCATCAGATGGAACATACTGGACACATTCTGCAAGCAACTCAATGGCTGTGTTATATTCACTGTTGCGGTCAACAAATGTAATCCATCGAAGGAGTCACTTAAAATTCCAGGTATGTTTGTACCAAATGTTTTTCCACTTTTTTAAATTTTCGACTTGAAAGAAAACTCATGATGTTGTTTTATTTCTGGTTCCATCATCGCACAATAAGAAAAGGTAGGCGCATGCAAACAGTTGATAAAAAAATTTTCATTTTTACAGAATTTTGATTGTCAAACTCATTATTTACATTTCAATTGCATTAGTTTTTTTTTCTACCAAATGTGGAATACATTTTCGTATTAAACATTCAAATCAAAGAATAGATCACAGAAAGCCAAACAGAGAATGTTGGGGCTCTCAAAGATATTAAAAATAAAGTTATAGTTCGCTAAAAATTGTGCCATGAATTGTAATTGTCTGCTGTAAGAATTTGACAATCAAAATACCCAGGGTTGTGCCTAAGTTTTTGTTTGTTGGGCAATTGCCACTACCTTCTATTATTGTGCCATGTGTTTCCATAAAACGAATTTGTTTGTTCGTTGCCAATCGTCAGAAGCGTTATAAAATGGATTCCAGACGTTATTCAATTCTGGTTTTTAGATATATGTATGTTAGATATCGGTATATGGAACACAAACTCAAACGAATAAGCTTTAACTAACTGATATTTTGACAACCACTATTTTCCAAAAAATATTTTTTTTTTATTTATTGAAAATAATGTTAGAATTACAGAAACTATTACAGTTTTTTTTTTTTAATTTAAAATAATAATAAAACGAACAAATAAAACCAGTAGATTTAAGAAGTTAGGTTGTTTCAATACCCTCGACACTGATTCACTGACTCTGTCACGCAGTACGTAGGAATTTAAATAGGCATTCTATAATTCTATATAAATTCTATAAATAATAATAATAAAAAGAATAATATTTTTTTTTTGTACAGAAATTGTGTTTTCCCCAAATTTTTTTTTTCCAAAATTTTTTTTTTTACAAAAATTTTTTTTTTCCTAAATTTTTTTTTTACAAATTTTTTTTTTTACAAAATTTTTTTTTCAACAAAAATTTTTTTTTCAACAAAAATTTTTTTTTCATCAAAATTTTTTTTTTCAACAAAAATTTTTTTTTTCAACAAAATTTTTTTTTCTACAATATTTTTTTTTTCCACAAATTTTTTTTTTTCAACAAAATTTTTTTTTTCCACAAAAATTTTCTTTTTCAACAAAATTTTTTTTTTCATGAAATTTTTTTTTTTTTTTTTAACAAAATTTTTTTTTGGAACAAAAATTTTTTTTTGAACAAAATTTTTTTTTTTAAGAAAACATTTTTTTTTCAACAAAGTTTTTTTTTTGGAACAAAAATTTTTTTTTTTAAGAAAAAATTGAGGGCTATAGATTTCAGTTACAAGTGAACTGATTTTTACTACAAAAATTTGGCTATTTTTGTTAATCGCATTTCTGTAGATGGATTGGAGCCTAAGAAAGCCGACTTCATGTTCGTGGCAAGGCTTTCTCTTCACACTAGATTCTATTCCCAATGCTATTGCCATTTTGTAGCGTCAAAAAAAGTAAGTCTTTTCATAATGAAATGGCGAAGCAAAATAATTTGTTTTTTTAATCTGGCACAGAAATGTAACTCTGAAAAACATTATTTTGTTTATCTTTAGAAGGTCGTCCAATTATTTGAAAGTTTGCATAATCTCCAAGTCCTTGTTCTTTGAATTCGCTTTTGGCTGTTACCTTCAATCCAACTGTAGAGTTTCCTCTCCATATTTTCCATTCTAGGTGGACAAAGTCGACTGGAGTTTCATACACTTCAGTCACTGCTTTATTATTATTGCTAATAATCTTTCTTTATTTTTTGAAACTAATGTTTGGGTGAGCGATCCAAAATATTTATATTTGTTTCCAATGATATATTTTGCCCTTGTTTATCTTTCTTCACTGAAATGTAAAAAAAAACCAAACATTAGTGAATTTAGGCTAATGGAAATGGATTGTGAACCTCTATGCAACGATATAAATTCAAAAGTAGTTGATTTTCTTTCCTAATCAAATCTCAAATATGCAATATTTGAAGCCTATCATTATTTGGATATCCACAAAAGAGAATTCTCAGTACAAACTAGTGGAGGTACACCTAAATTGTTTCCTGCGAATGAAAATTTGTGTAACTATTTAATTTTTCGATGACTATTCCATAAGACCTGCCTGATTAAAAATTGCGACAAGTTTTAATGACTACTTAGGCTGGAGCGGTATTCATGTCCTGTGAAAAGTATTCGCCAGTTTTCTCCCCAACAAAAGTCTTTTGCCAAATCTCATGGTTTACAAGCTAAAGCTCAAGCGATTGAACAAAACTTCATATTTTTTTTGAGTGGACCTTAGGGAAGCTGGAAGAAGTTTGCATTTATTTTATTGAAAAAATTTCTCCAGCGACAATATTAATTTTTGGCTTATTCCGTCCGAAGAGCAACCAGAGTCTGTTCAAGAGTTGTTTATGAGCCGGCAGCATCAGTGTACAAAGTACCGTTTGATGATCACTGACTGGAAAAATTGGAATTGGTTTCGGCATGTGATTTCAACAGGGCATTTCGATATGACACTCTGAACGCGATACTGTGATCCAATTTTTGTGAAACGTATTTTCCAGTTTTCCAGTTTTTTTTGTTGTAAAAACTCATGTTTAATTTCTATAATTGAAGTTGTTCTTTTTTAGCAAATCAAAAAAACTTTCTTCGTTTCTCTGAATATTGTGGAGATGATGTACTGTTCAGCTTCATATGAATCCCTTCACTTAAATTTCGTGCGAAAACCATTTACAAAGTATTTTATTAACACTACACCGATGGTGGGTGTTCAAGGTGTCATTGACATGGCATAAAAAAGAGTTTATAATTTTGATGCAGAAGGCAATGAGTCAGACATTGATAAAGGCTAAAAAGGACGACCTCTCCGGGATAAAAACCCATTTCATTTATTAATTTAATGGTGTCGCAGAACTACTGGACATTTTTGGCACCACATTGAATTTCCTGTATTGGGGGGCAAAGTGGCAAGGGTCAATTGTTACCCAGTGGGTTTGGTTTTTGTGTACAGTTGCGGTAAAAAAAGAAATGGCACCAGTAGGTGTCTTCATGAAGACATTCATACATTGCATTACCATCGTTGACAACCATGACAGACAGCTTTGGCGTTAAGTTAACCAAGTTCTCACATTGTTTCTTTGACATCTCCCTTTCCTTGGCTGCAGGCCTGAGTTGGTCGTTGTTGGTCAGATTGTCGGGAGTTTTGCATGGTTGTCAGCGTAAAGTCCCCAAACAATGGCAACTCAGTTTTATAGGGTTTTCAAAGAAAAATGGCATTTTTTGAGATAAATGATCGGATGTATTTTTCTTAATAAAGAGGAAGGTATGACGTTACCAATGAAAAACAACATCAGTCAAATGGCAACCACTACCACGAATACAGGACCATATCCTTTTCATTCAATTTTGTTGAAAAAACAAATTTTGTTGAAAAGCAAAAATTTGGAAAAAAAAATGTAAAAAAAAAAAAATGTAAAAAAAAAATTTTTTTCTGGAAAAAAAAATTTGTAAAAAAAAAATTTTTTGTAAAAAAAAAAATTGGAAAAAAAAAAAATTTGGGGAAAACACAATTTCTGTACAAAAAAAAAATATTATTTTTTTATTATTATTATTTATAGAAAATTATAGAATGCCTATTTAAATTCCTACGTACTGCGTGACAGAGTCAGTGAATCAGTGTCGAGGATAAATATATATTAACACATTGAGTGCCATGGCTACACGTTTTCGTGCGACACCTAATACTTCCTGGGGTGCCACGTCGCACGCTTTCGTACGACAGGCATTGTCTGGCCTTAGATATTGTCGTGCGTTTCTGTGTGACTCTACAGGGTTTTTTTAATGTGTTTCTAGTACCCTAATGTTTGCCCTAAATTTTGGTTCAAGTTTCATAGAGATATCTTCATTTTTTGCGGTTTTATGATAAAAACTCGGAGGTTCTTTTTAATTTTGAAAATTTATTGGAATTCATTCGATATTTCGGAAAAAAAAGTATAAAAAAGATACAAAAATATTAAAATTAGGATATGATAATTTCAATTTACATTAATTCTTTAGATGTGCATATTTCGGAAAGCAATCAATGCACAATTGGGGAGTGTTGGGGCATTGCGGACAGTACGTAGTCGCACATTTTCGTACGACAGTGATTTTTACGATTGCAATTCCGTCGTGCAGTGCCACGTCGTACAGAAACGTGCGACATAAAAAAACCGTTATAAAATCCAAAATAAACCACAAAATTATCCGGGATTGGCGCAGAACTGAATATTTTCTACTTTTACACCAGTTTATAGCAAAAAATGTGCTTGGCACCCGGGGAAGGTTTTCGTCAAAACCCCTTGGCACTCAATGTGTTAAGAAGATATTTTGATTTCAACTTAAGATGGCCAAATTGGTTGGTACGTGTGAGGGCTTGTCATTCAACTTCTTTTGCAAGTGGGATTGGATAAGAAATTGGTTACAAAACTGTAGAGTGAGAGGTAAACGACCAACTTGGTTGTTCAACTCAATTCTACAACCAGTTGTATAGTGCGAGGGTCTCATTACAGTCTTTGTCCAATTAAGTCAATCACCATCATCTCAATTCTTTTGAACGCTATAGAGTCATGACTATAAACTACTAAATTTCTATAAACTCATACGCTGTCCAACAAATACTCTCTGTCGATGCTTCCATTCTATAATGAAAAGTGTAAACACATAAAAACCATAATTTCATTTTAACATATTTCAAATCATTTTGTGATTGAGCACTTCCCACGACACATATTCACAATACGAATTAAACGTTGCCTGCCACTTCACTCCTCCTAACTATGGCCAATTGTCTGTGTGCAATGTCGTTGAGAGAGATACGGACGTGTTCATAAATATTTGCATAGGCGAGTATTAAAATGAATGTTAATATAACCTCAATTTCGCCATGAAACTGGCAAATGTCCGAGTAGGCCTCCCGTGCAAACTTTTTATGTTGGGTTTTTGTTCACACAACTGTAATTTCGCATCAAAAATTGAAATTCTATTTTGATAAACCTCAAATGTGTGTTGTGTGTACTGGTGGTGGTGTCCAACTAAATTATGGCAATTTATTGCACAACTTTTAGAGCTGCAGTTTTCTCTTTCCTTTTTTTTGTTTGTGAAACTTTCAACGCCCAACGAAAAAAGAGCCCAATGTACTCTGGGGGGTGGTGGGCAGAGACAGAGAGATGGGAAGTGCCAGTGACACCAAAACACATAACTAGTGTTGACTTTTGTGCCCTCCTGTGTTTTTCCGTGGCTGTGGGACCTGTGTGTGTGTGTGTTGGCAATTTTGTTGACAGGATGGTTGATCGGCTGGCAGGGCCGGTATGTTTCACACCCGTCCGTGCCTTTTACAATTTCATTTCCATTTTCATGGTATTGGTGCTGTTGCCTGAGAGCGATAACGAATGAATGACTTTTTGGTCTTTGACTGGAATGGGAGTTTGTTTCGCTTGGCTATATTTCCCCCGCATTTTTGGCTCTTACTTTTTTTGTGTGTGTGTGTGTTTTTTTTCTTGAATTCATTTCGATTTATTAGAGGAAATGGCATGTTAACGGAAATAGAGTGTACGAGACAAAATTTATTGGTTGTGTCGTTGTCACCTTTTTGTTAATGTTTAAACAATCTTGCATTTTCATTCATGGGTTTCTTTCGTTTCTGTCCCGTATTTTAGTATTTTCCTGGTCCCGCACCCCACACCCCACATACAACAACAATTGACTTATGGGAAATTATAAAAGTTGTTGCGACTTTCTGCACACACACACACACGCACAAAAAAGAAAGCAAAATAATTAACGCTCAAACAATTTGAAATGTTAGAAAAGTTTCTTAATTTCCACCTCAAAATATATACGCACACCTTTTGTGAAAAGTGTAATTTACTTTTTAAGCAGAAAAAAAAAACGCTCTTAATGGTCCAAAAAGAAGTTGTGGTAATTTCGTTAAAGTTTCCATCTAAATTGTAGCTGAGAATTGATTTTAAAGTGTTTTGCATAAATTCTGCTCAAGTAAAAAAAAAGGTTGCCCACAAATTACAAAGCGGTTTAGCAAACTTTTTAATGAAACTAAGAAAACTGTTATTCAATGAAGGAGAAGCTAAAAATTACAATCAATTAAAAAAATGTGAACAACTTAATGAGTTGGAAGACACAATTTTCAAATTCTATGAAATTTGCAGCGTTGCAATGCATTTAAATTCACTTTCACAACGACGCATACAAAGCCGACGAAGCAGTTGCTCACTGAAAGTGGCAAGAAAGAAACCGCTGCGCACAGTGGTTCCAATAAGAGAAAACAAATAAGGACATACACTGAAAAAAGGGTTAATCAATTTGATGACATCATTTTCGAACATACCACCTTTCTCTTCAATTGGATAGAAAACTTTTCGTCAACATTTCTTCAGTTCCGTACATCAATTTAATGACAATTGTTCTTCAAATTAAATTAAATATTACATTAATTTGATAATAAACTGTACATTAATTCGATGAACATTGTTCATCAGTTTTATGACAAATGTAGAACAATTTAATGAAATTGTACATCAATTTGGTGAACAATGTACCTCAGTTTGATACAAATTGTACATAAATTAAATGAAAATTGTACATTAATTTCACGAACATTTTACATTAATTTAATGGAAATGTTACATTAATTTGATAAAAACTACATAAATTTGATGAATATTGTACATCAGTTTAATGAAAATTTTATTTCAATTTAAGGAAATTTGGTGAACAATGTACATCCGTTTGATAAAAATTTTACATAAATTTAATGAAAATTCTACATTAATTTGACGAATATTTTACATTGTTTTAATGAAAATGTTACATTATTTTAAATACTGTACATTAATTCGATGAACATTGTTCATCAGTTTTATGACAAATGTAGAACAATTTAATGAAATTGTACATCAATTTGGTGAACAATGTACCTCAGTTTGTACACGAAAATTTTACATTAATTTAATGAAAATTCTACATAAATTTGATGAATATTGTACATCAGTTTAATGAAAATTTTACTTTAAATTTAATGAAATTTTGTGAACAATGTACATCAGTTTAATTTGATGAATATTTTACATTGTTTTAATGAAAATGTTACATTAATTTGATAAAAACTGTACATTAATTCGATGAACATTGTTCATCAGTTTTATGACAAATATAGAACAATTTAATGAAATTGTACATCAATTTGGTGAAGAATGTACATCAGTTTGATAAAAATTTTATATAAATTTAATGAAAATTTTACATTAATTTGACGAAAATTTTACATACATTTAATGAAAATGTTACATTAATTTGATAAAAACTACATAAATTTGATGAATATTGTACATCAGTTTAATGAAAATTTTACTTTAATTTAATGAAATTTGGTGAACGATAAACATCAGTTTAAATTTTACATAAATTTAATGAAAATTCTACATTAATTTGACGAAAATTATACACAAATTTATTGAAAATTGTACATTAATTTGACGAAAATTGTACATTAATTGAATGGAAATGTTACATTAATTTGATGAATAGTTTGATAACAATTGTACATAAATTTAATGAAAATTGTACATTAATTTAACGAAAATTGTACATTAATTTTATGAAAATGTTACATTAATTTGATGAAACTGTAAATTAATCTAATGAACGTTGTACATAAGTTTAATGAACATTTTTCTTTGATTTAATGAATTTGAATGAATTTAATGATTTACATCAATTTGGTGAATATTAGGATGTCTACAAAAAATATTTTTTTTCGAATTCCTTATGGACTCATCCGGAAGCTTTTTGTATATGAATATTCGGCTCAGACAGCCATGTTATCGATCCAAACTTCTTTTGTTTTTGCCGGGAAAAAGAGAAACTCACATGTACCAAATCGACATTCCACGATTCTCGGCATGAGTCTATGTGGAACACATGCGTCCCGTTTTTGTGCCATTCCTGCTAAATTAACCCCCTCGACACTGATTCACTGACTCTGTCACGCAGTACGTAGTAATTTAAATAGGCATTCTATAATTCTATAAATAATAATAATAAAAAAATAATATATTTTTTTTGTACAGAAATTGTGTTTTCCCCAAATTTTTTTTTTTTTACAAATTTTTTTTTTTTACAAAATTTTTTTTTCAACAAAATTTTTTTTTTCAAGACATTTTTTTTTCAACAAAATTTTTTTTTCCACAAAATTTTTTTTTTTCAACAAAATTTTTTTTCCATATTTCAACGGGAGCCATAGGCGCATTTTTAATATTTAATAGGGCGATGGTTCATTGCTGAACACTTTCCCACATTTTGTCCAGTGTCTCATCAATGACACGTGTAATGTTGTCTTCCAAGGCAGCTGTGATAGATCCCAGGACTAATTCAGGTTCAAAGTCCAAGAGACATTCTGGGGACTTTACAGGCAGGCGGTTAAGCTCTTGAGCCAAACACAACGTTTGCAGGGAATCAGTATATTATATACCGATCAATAAGTATATAAATTATATCGTCAACACCTCATAGCTTCGAGAGTAGTTTCCCATTAGTTGCTTAATGGTATGGCGAGGAAAATACGTTCTCAGCTAAATAAATAAAAAACGGGTCATGCCCCTTGAAATAACTCTTGTTTAAATTCTCCTCCACACTATTTCTATGCCATTCCTAAAATAAATCATTAGCCACGTATACTACGTGAGTCAGCTCGCTTGTTTTTTCTTTTCTTTCTTTTTTTTTTTGAAAATTTTCCACAGATTAAATTTCCACCGTTGTCTGTAGTCGTGTGTGTGTGCGTGTGTGCAATGACTAGAGCAACAGCAAAAGAATCAGACTTTAGATTAAACGAATATGCAACATTTAAATGGGTTTCCATGGTAAATAACATGATGAAAAACAGCCAAGAGAAGATTAAAAATGAAGAGCAACGACGTCAAAAGATATTGAATTAAAAAAGAAATTGGTTTTAAATGCACACATTCAACGACACACAGTGACAAACACACACTCTTCCATTCGAAGGCATAAGAACATGGCTGTCTAGTATATCTTAAGACAGCCTCCGCATGTTCATATGTGTGTGGGTGTGTGTGGGTGTGTATGAGGATTTTTCTTATCTGGTATCCGTGAGGAATGAATGACTCGGTCTGTTGCTTCTGTGTGTGCAGGAGTGAATGTATGTGTTTCACACAAGGATCCATGTAAGATATTTACATACGTAATGCACAAACACACGCACCCACTCACACTTACTACACCACAACATCCATACAGCATATCATGCAACTATCACAAAGCTCTCCAATCGCACAGAAAAGCTCTTCTTGCTTGTCTTCTTCTGCTGTTTCTTTTTCTGCATAAAGCAAACAAGCATTACGTTTCATTTCCTTATCTTTGGGATGTGTTCATCCACTGCTCTGTGTGTCTGTGTGTGTGCAGTTCGATGATTATCCGTGAGTGTGTGTGTGTGGTTCTGAAGAAATCCTTAAATAAGGACAAGAAGTTGAAAGATGCCTCCGGTACGGTACGAATGTCTTATTTACTGCAATTTGCTTACGAAATTTACAGCTACCGACTGAATGCCGCTTCAGTGCAATAGATCGTGTGTAAACCGGGCAACAAAAGGTCCTTTGTCTTCATCTCCCCTACCTTGTGACGGACGGTTTATATCTGCTGGATATGTTGCAAGTATAAGGATTTGGGATACAATTTGATACATCGATTGCAGGCTCTATCGGGCGGCTTTGTGGCCATGACAGGATTTCGATACAAGAAAAGATTTATATTGTGGAGAGCTGGAAATGTAAAACTCGATTTAACTCAGGTTTTCCAAGAAAATCAGGGTGCAACGTAAGAACTGCCGCTGTAAGAGTGTAAATAATCTCTAAGCCACTTATTTCTACACTGGAGCTTTTAGCTTTTATTTATTTACTAATTACAATACATAGTAAATTTATATTCTAATTTTGGGTCCTAGGGTAAACCGGGTGACACAGACCATATGGCTAGATTTTTGCAGCGACAGACCAAAGCCTCTGTTGGAAATCGAACCCACAGCCCTCACGCTGATAGACACGAACGCTACCAACGCGCCTACCGGAGCACAAAAGCTAAATAATCTAAATTTGAGTTAATCAACATCGTGGGCGGGAAGAAAAATACCACAGGGCAATAGGGAAAATGGGACTTAAAAACGCCTTTGTGGCCTGGTAGACGTCTATTCAGATGTCCACATACTGTAGGTTACTGATGGCTTTATGCAAACTGTCCCAGAAATAAAATGAAAAATTCCCCGAAATGGAAAATTTCTCCAAAAAATTTATGAATAACTCCTTAAAAAGACCAACATGACAATTTCCCCAACAATTCTGAAAGAGCCCCCAAACAATATCAGAAAATTCCCCAATTTAAAATCGGACCATTCATTAAAACGGGAAATGCGGGCCGTTCGCTCAACCCCTTGCAACGTTTAAAAATATGAATTTACCTTCAAATCTAAGTATTTCTCATAAACGACCATAAGGCACAATTTAAAATTTGGCGTCAATTACATATTTCCTTTTCTCGACAGGAATGAGTTCACGCATCCCGTTGGAGCAAAATACTGTTGGCCTATTAAAAAAATTAGGAAATTTGGTCATTTGCCAAATTTTTGGTTATTCTTCATATGAAAAATGGCCCAAAAGAGAAAAATTAAATATATGAAAATTATGAAAAAATCTCCAATATTTTTTTTGGAAAATTTCCCAAATTTAAATGTGATTTTTTTGGATCATTTTTCTGTTGTATTTTTGGGGCATTTGGGGTTATTCTTCATAGAGCCGTTACTGATACCAGATAGGGATGTGTGGAAATGCAGAATTCCTGGTACAAGATGATATGTTGCCTTCTATTTTGACTGCTCTAAATTACATAATGAAGTAGGTTTCGTGGTCGAGTTTCACGGAGGTCACGGAGTTTACATGATCTTGCCTACCTGCTGTTGATCTTGGCACAGAGCCGAAAGTACAATGATTTTCTGGTTAAATTTTTCATGGTAAATGTTTGATTTCGAAGACAAACTAATGTTATACATGGTTTTCCAATAAGAGATGTTATTTTGGTATTCAAAGAAAAATTAAATTTTTTGAGATAAATGATCGGATGTTTGTTTCTTAATAAAGAGGAAGGTATGGCGTTAATAATGAAAAACAACATCAGCCAAATGGGCACAACGACCACGCTTACAGGACCATATCCTTTTCGTGGAATTTTCCATAACCAAATAGCAAACTGGCTGCCCTATGTCCTCGCTATACTCACGAATTATATCTTTGACATCTTAAATCGATGCTGGGCTGTTGCCGTATACCCTATCTTTCACGTGGCCCGAAGTTCTGTTTTATGTTACACGAAGTTGCAACGAATGGGATTGTCTTAAACCCGCAGAAATGCAAATGGGTACCGATGAAGAAGTGTGACAGTTTCCGGCTTTTTTGAAGGTTTTTTTTCCAGATTTTTTTTTTTCAACAAAATTTTTTTTTCCACAAAATTTTTTTTTCAACAAAAATTTTTTTTTTCCACAAAAATTTTTTTTTTCAACAATTTTTTTTTTTCAACAAAAATTTTTTTTTTCAACAAAAATTTTTTTCCAAATTTTTTTTTTTAACCGTATTTTTTTTTTTCCAAAAAATTTTTTTTTTCCACAAAAATTTTTTTTTCAACAAAGTTTTTTTTTCGAAATTTTTTTTTTTTCCAATTTTATTTTTTTTTCGAAATTTTTTTTTACAAAATAGTTTTCTCAAAATATTTTTTACAAAATTTTTAAAATTAAGTAACAAATACTTTCTCAAGCAAATTAACGGCCGCCATAGGCGCATTACAACTTACTAGTTTAATAATATTAACACATTAATTGTTAACTTGAACATGTATTGTTTCAAGAAATTAACTAAAAAATTGTTAATATTAACAATTTTCACGGTTAACAAATTTAACAATTCGTTGTTAAAATAACAATTATGACTTGAATATTAACATGGTTACAAAATTCAACCATGGAATAGTTTAATAAACTATTATTATTGTTAAAAACCAGTCAACAAGAAAATGTTTAAATTAACCTTATCGAATGTGGAGTACAAATAATGTTTAGTCATGGTTATGTTAACCTTATAATGGGCCTCTCCAGTTCGTGATACCAATCATCGTCATGCCGTCCTCCATATTACCATGTGCCGCCCACTAGATTCCCTTAGTGATCCGCTTTTCTCAGAAATGAGGGACCATTTTAAATGCCTATCATTTGCATCGAGTGGCTTCTGAATCGAAATGAAACTCGACTGGACCCGTGCAAGGACAACTAATCTTGGTTTCCAGCTCCCCTCCAAGTTGGCAACCTGATTGACCTGATTTACCAGCTGACCATATGGGGCAATAAACACCCCAGAAACCGTTGTGAGGAGAAAGATACCTCAATTAAAATCAATCCTATGTTCGGTTTAAAGCCGAACATATTTTCCTATACTCGTCACACATGACTTCAATAATTGCTTGGTCTCTTCATCATGCCGAGAACTCTTCATGTTTAGTGTGTTCGGTGTAGTCACATTCGCACATTCCTTTTCTCTGAAATGTACACAAATATCACAGTTGAGTCAACCAATCCGATTATATTGCCCCAAAATTGTTGCCATTTAAAACTTTGCTATGCGGCAAATTCGTTGTTGTCTTTCATCTGATGTGCCATGCAGTTGATGTTGCTGCTGGTGTTGCAATTTTGGTTTCGGTTCGCATTTGTTCCAACATTCCTAATAACACATCCTCTGCGCCTGGGTTTCCAAATCTTTCGTTATTTTGTTCTTCCTGCGCCTGTTGTTCCTGTGTCAACATGGTGCATGCAGCGTTCATGCAGATGTGTGCGAGTGTGTGTACAGACACATGTATTGGAAGTGTTTTTCTGTTTCTGTTTGTCAGGCAGCCTGATTATTGCAAGGAACATATCGTTGATTCTAAAGTCTTTATTTTTTGCTAATCAGGCCAAGGAGTGCTATAAATTTATCAACAAAATTGTATATAGAATTCTGGTAAATACCGGAAGGTTTCCGTGTGAATCACAGGATTTTTTGGGTCCAAGGGTAAACCGGGTGACACAGAAGCCACCGACCAAAGCCTCTGGTGCCACAACCCCTACGTTGATAGACAAGCACGCCACCAACTCGCCTACCGGGGCTTAGTGAATGACAGCCTTATAGAAAACCCAAACGTTTCAGCCTCTAGGAGCGCCCCCTTTAAACTGTTGCTCCCTATGATCGCCTAAGATCTAAGTCACAGAGTGTATTTTATTCTATACAACAAACAAAAAAAAACACACCTAATGTATGTGTCAGAATGGCACTGGCACACTTTCCATGGCACTTAGCGCACATCGTCATGTGGCTCATGGAGCCGCTGCCTGGCTGTGCATTCGGTTTGTTTATGTTTGGTTTGCAGCGTTTTCTGTGCCATTGTTGACTTTATAGAGGATCCAACTCAACTGAGGATTTCATTAGAGTGCACGTTATGGCGAATGGCAAAATGTTGTACGAATTTATTTGTTGGCACTTTCCTGCATAACCTCACCGTCATCATATGATTTCAAACCCCCTGCCCCCTCCCACTCACTCCCTGTCTTTCGTGTTGGCTGTTTCAGCCACTTCCTGTCTGCCGCCGCATTTTGTATGACAGCCAAAAAGGTAGCGTTTATCAGCCTATATTTCATTACAGATGTATGAGACGGCATGTGTATACTCACATACATGTATACTAATGTGTGTATTACAACAATTTATGCACATCATCTCAAAAGACATGTCAAGCATTTTGATGTTGATAAATTAACGTCAAAATAGTTGGAAACTTCAAAGGCAACCATGAAATGAACATGAAACACGACAGTGATGACAACCTTCCACCGACACAAACATTGTGTATTTATTGGGTGGAAGTTGTGAGGCTGAGAGAGTCTCCCAGTCTTATCGACTGGTGGCAACTAGTGGACGACATATACTCCTTCCCTTGATCAAAACGTCGTTCTATGTAAAAAAAATTGCCACAGTTTCTGCACGAAGAAAATAGCCTCTGTAACACATTTTCTAAACATATTATGCAGGCAACATATATATGTTTGGGCTAGCATCCCAAACATATATACATATCTTAATATATATTTACCCTCGACACTGATTCACTGACTGTCACACAGTACGTAGGAATTTAAATAGGCATTCTATAATTTTCTATAAATAATAATAATAAAAAAAATAATATTTTTTTTTGTAAAAATTTTTTTTTTCCAAAATGTTTTTTTTACAATTTTTTTTTTTACAAAATTTTTTTTTCAACAAAAATTCTTTTTTTACAACAATTTTTTTTTTTCACAATTTTTTTTTGTCCAAATTTTTTTTTTTGAACAAAAATTTTTTTTTTCAACCAAATTTTTTTTTTCCACAAAAATTTTTTTTTTAACAAAATTTTTTTTTCAAGAAAAAATGTTTTTTTCAACAAAATTTGTTTTTTCAACGAAAATTTTTTTTTTAACAAAAAATTTTTTTTTTAACAAAAATATTTTTTTTTTTAACAAAAATATTTTTTTTCAAGAAAAAAATTTTTTTTCAACAAATTTTTTTTTTCAACAAAAATTTGTTTTTCCACAAAAATTTTTTTTTTTCAACAAAATGTTTTTCCATATTTCAACGGGCGCCATAGGCGCATTACAACTTACTAGTATATTTATATATAATTGGATGTAATCATATACATGATTCGATGCAATCCTATATATGATTCGATGCAATCCTATATATGATATGCGTCCATGGGCGCGGGATAAAAGGAAACCTAAGGCTCTCTTAGTGGTCATTCTAGACCTGCGTACGATATATAGTTGAGTTCAAAAAAAGGAATGTCTTTCTACAGGGGTTTCCAACAATAGGTGTTATTTTGGTATTCAAAGAAAAATTAAATTTTTTGAGATAAATGATCAGATATTTATTTTATAATGAAGAGGAAGGTATGGCGTTAATAATGAAAAACAACATCAGCCAAATGGCCACCACGACCACGCTTACAGGACCATATCCTTTTCATGAAATTTTCCATAACCAAATCGCTGCCCTATGCCCTCGATAGCCTCACGAATTGTATCGTTGAGGTCTTGAATCGACGCTGGGCTGTTGACGTAGACATTATCTTTCACGTGTCCCCAAAGGAAGGTGTTAATCACAAGATCTCGGTGGCCAATTGTGATCACCTCTTCGAGGGATAACACGGTCCGGAAACTTTTCCCGCAAAAGAGCAATGGTTTCGTTGCTTGTGTGGCACTTTGCGCCGTCTTGTAGAAAGTAAACGTTGTCCAGATCAGTATCATCCAACTCCGACCACAAAAAATTTATTAATCATCTCTCGAAAGCGCAATCCATTCACCGTAGCTGTTGATCCAACCTCATTGGATGGAGGATGGAGAGGCTTCTCAACAATAACTCTTGGCTTTTCCGAGGCCCAGAGGTTAAGTATGGCCCAGAGGCTAAGTAAGGTCCAATGACCCCGCCGGACCATAAACCGCACCAGAGGATGGAGAGGCTTCTCAACAATAACTCTTGGCTTTTCCGAGGCCCAGATGCGACAATTTTGCTTGTTGACGTAGCTACCGAGGTGGAAATGGGCCTCATCAGTCAAGATGATTTTTCGATGGAATTCCGGATCATTTTCATGCATTTCAAGGACCCAATCGGCAAAGACACGACGTTGTTGATGATCGGCCGGCTTGAGTTCTTGTGTTGACTGAACTTTATAAGTCATAAGAACCAAGTCTTTATGTAAAATTCGGTGTAATAACGACGAGGAATGTACAAACCTGGCTTTTCTTCAACCACTTTGGGCTACAGCAGAAATATTCTCAGTTGTTCTTGAGCGACGTGTACGAATTTTTCCACCAATTTCTGTATTGCGACAAGGTGCTTTACGACCACCCAAAAATGCTTAAGTTATGCGAACTGTGACTACAAGACTTTCATCATTTTTGTAGTGAATTTTAATAATTTCAATGCGTTGTTGAAGCGTGTATCGTTCCATTTTTACCAATGGCGTACTGGTTAAAGGTCAAGGAATAAAAGCTTCCAAAGTGACAGCTACCGAAATACCGGGTGATTCAAAATAACACCTCTTGTTGGAAAAGCCTTTATATCGAACACACTTCACCAGGCCGAACAATACCAATGTCCCCGTAAAGAAAAAGAAACAGCCCACAATTTCAGGGCTTTGTGATCAAAAATACCGGATTTATTGCCCTTTTGCAAAAAAAAAATTAGTTTCAGAATTAAATTTGTTGCGCATTTTTAAACTTTCTTAATTTTTTTATGTCTGAAGTTTTTCAAATGTTATAAAGTTTTTACCTTCTCCTGTGAAGTTGCGAAAATGCGAGTTACGCCCTTTCTACATTACGCCATCGGTATACATATATACTTGACATGATGCTAATTTGTTTGCTGAAATTTATTGAAATGACCATTTTTTGCAGCTTGCACTGAAGCGATCGAATAATGGTTAGTTTCGTATTATTTTAAACCTTGGACTGTTACTCAAAATATTTCTGTTCTGAGCCACCCCGTACAAGTTACGGGGCTCCTGTGAGTACCTTAATATATCCTGATAATATCTGCTTAAGAAGTCACTTAGTACACTGGGCCAAAACTTTTTCACAGATAATCATCTGGTTGGTTGGTGGCTGCAATTTTAATATTTTCATGTTCATCTCTCCTAATTTAATTATGCGAAAAACGACGACTGTTTCCATTTCAGAAGGCAAACCGAAAAGAACACTTTAAATACATTTTTACCACATAAAACATTTCGTTCGTTTCATTACTTCATATTTTCTGATGTAGCTGTCGTCATCGTCGTTCCTTTTTGGTCTGCTTTTATCTCAAACTCATGTTGCTAATTAACAGCATTTACCCTTTTTTTTGGTTTTGTGGGGAGGGGGATAAGAAAGCGAGTACAAAAAAAAAATGGGAGGTTCAACGAAACCAGCGGCTAACGGAAGTTCTTCGGTACAAATGTGATGATGGAAGGGAGGGAGGTAAATTTTTGTACAGAGAAAATTTAATGAATTTGTGTCCCTAAACAACAAATGAAGCCGAACACCAGAAAAATAAGTTTAAAAGGCAGCCAACAAACGAAAAACAGAACACAAAGAAAGTAGCAAAAAAGGTTATCAGATTGTGGGGAAAAATACTTGTGCCAAATCTAATCAAAGTCAATTTTAAACAATGAACGAAAAGAGAACGGAAAAGGTTACATCAGCTCACACACACACACCCACCCACACATACATTACAAATGAAATAATTCACATAGAATAATTACATAGAAAACCCAGATAACCAGACAACTGTAGCTTGCAATGTTTACCGACATTCCATAGATATTGAGCGCACACCACCGGATATACGCATGAGTATGTCTGTGCGTGTGTACATATGATAGTAGTGGCATGCACATGCCAGTATATGTGACTTCCGGTAACCTGTAGCATTCACATGAAAGTACACAGCAGACTTCCGGCGATGTCGGTGTCGGTGCTGGATTCTGCCTGTTGCTCTATAATTTGGCCATAAGTTTGCCTGACATTGACTTGTCCACTGTGACTTAGTAAGTGTGTACGTGTATGTGTCTGTGTGTGTGAGTGTGTACAAGTATTCGAATCTGTAATTTTATATCTGTAATTGGAGAGATATTGAATTCAGTCTCTGTTTATTATTTTTCCACTTTCCGAAACTTTTATAAACATTCTGTAATGGACAGATCATACCTTTGCCGTAGCGATGGCAGCTCTTAACCCCGACCTGTTCGGGGAGTGTCGCAGGTGGTACGGCATTGATTTTGGCGAAGCGAAAAAAGTATGCTGACAATTTGTTATTAGAATGACTGGACGTGTGTCGAAATGATCACTGAAATATTGGGAAACTTTTCAAAATAACTCAAACACATGGGGCACAGATTTTCAAATTAGAAACCTCAACACATACGGATGAAGATAATCCGTCAGGGAGTAAGATCAGATCATCAGCCTTTTGCAGTCTATGTTTCCCACTGGGAAAGCAAAATATATCCTCACCAATCTTATCAAAGCTTTCCAGGACATTGTTTTTAGGGAAGACCACTAACGAAGTATTCAGGGAAAAACATGTTTGCATTTATGCGTTCCCCTCAACATTATTTTATAGAACAAAATGGAAACATCTGATTTCAGTGAGCTCTGCTCGATATCATTTCTTTTATCTCCCGTATGGAAACAGGACTTTGCTTTTTCAAGATAAGCTTTAAATGGCCACAGAATTCTTTCCACTTATAACGTCAGACGACTATAAACTTTTATAAACTTTTACTACTAAGTAGTTTGAGAATTTTTCGGTTTTTTGTTGAACAAAAAAAACAAAACTTTTGAATCCCATCCAATATGTTTTGTCCATCGTTTTCCCCGGTCGTCTGCGACGGCAATTCGAGAATTCCCTGATTGGGCGAATCTTCTCTCTTGGTTAGGAGTTGAGACCACTATTACTCTTAGCGATAAGCCGAATTTTCTTTGCGATTGAAGAAATTCCTCGAAGTGATGTTGCCAGTTGGTCTGGCTAGGACAAAAATCCTTAGCAGCTGCTGATAACCAGCGGTACTAGAATACAGACTCCTGTGACCATTTTCGACCGACCGAGTCTTGGCCTTCTTTAGTGTCCATAATAGTCGCACCGCTTTGTTGTTATGAATCCATGTTTCGTCTCCGGTTATGAATCTGCGCAAAAATTCCTTTGAAACGCGGCACCCATCATATGGATATCTTTTTTATAACCTAATATGTATTCATTTAAAGTATGAGTTACCTCTTAATTGAGATGACTTCAGCCTCAGCTAAATTATTTTTAATATTTCAATAAAATTTCTTTGATTGCAACGGAATTTAAGAAATCATTTCTTACCAATAACAATTGATGGTGTATAGTTCACCTCAGTGTTTACCAAGCATTTCCTTGGTTTCAGTGATTGGGTTTGTGGGTTATTTGCATATGAAATCCATTTTCGTCAAAAATCCACAAGGTTGTCGGCTTTCAGAGGGTGTCAAATACAAACTATTGTGCAGAGCTCTCTAAACATTTCTCAATAGCTGCAAATACAGACTTATTAACACTCAAGTATTGTACTTTTTTTGGAATTTAATAAGTTTGTTGCTTATTTTTTCTCAAGCAAGCTATTACTTCTGCCCAAGTACGTAATAATAATAGTAAATGAGTTATATTTGCAGCCAAACAAAACTTTATTTAGAAACAAATAATCTTCAATTGATATAAGCTCCAAACACTCGATTTACTTGTGTGCAAACATTAAAAAAACAGATTTTTCAGCGTGTATTAAAAGACTGTAGTTTGCAGGATCAGTGTTGATTTTTAATTAATCTAAAGGAAAGTTCTAAAAGTAGTTGTCAAACTGCCAAACTAAGAAAAACAAGAGCTGCGTCCTATGATAGAACAAATAAAGAGACGTAAAACCTACCAAAACCTCGGAATTGAGACAATTGTTGTAATTTATGAGACACCCTGTCATAAGTTTATGAGATAGCCTGTCATAGTTTTATGAGACACCCTGCCATAATTTTATGAGACACCCTGTCATAATTTTATGAGGCACTCTGGTATAATTTTATGAGACACCCTGTCATAATGTTATGAGTCACTATGTCATAATTTTATGAGACACTGTATTCATTTATGAGACACTGTCATAATTTTATGAGACACTGTATTCATTTATGAGACACTCATAATTTATAAGACACCATGTTTTATGAGATACCCTGCCATAATTTTATGAGACAACCTGTCATAATTTTATGAGGCACTCTGTCATAATTTTATGAGACACCCTGTCATAATTTTATGAGACACTGTATTCATTTATGAGACACTGTCATAATTTTACGAGACCCTGTATACATTTATGAGACACTGCCATATTTTATGAGACACAGTCATAATTTATGATACACCCTGTTTTGAGACACTACTCATTTATGGGACACTGTCATCATTTTTGTGACACCCTGTCGTAATTTACGAGGCAGTCTCATAATTTTTGATACACCCTGTCATAATTTTATAAGACACTGTAATAATTGATACACCCTATCATAATTCATGAGACATCCTGTCATAATTCATGAGACATCCTGTCATAATTCATGAGACATCCTGTCATAATTTTATGAGACACCCGTCGAAATTTATGAGTCACTATGTTTTCATTTATGAGACACTCTGTATTCATTTATGAGGCACCCTGTCATAATCTGTAATTATAGAAATATAATTTTAAATTGTTGAAATTTGTTGCACAGTGTTTCCTTTTCAATAACACTTAACCGCGGCCATACTTACGAGTACATTGGACGCCGCTCATCGTATACATTCGCTTTATGTCTGCCGCTGTACATTTAAGGGTTAATGGACAAATTCGAAATGAAGTCAACATCCGACGAGCCGAAAACAAAAAGCCAACCGTACAAACTAATTAGTTAATGAAAGTAATTTTCTTTGTTCATGAAAAATTAATCCGTTTTCCTGGCATTTTCGTTTTCCTTTCCCCGCGCTCCCTTCGAATCGATACAGAGAGGGAACAAAGATTGGTCCCCTGTCCGGTTATTAAGAGGGAATGGTAAGGGATGGGATGCTCACTTTGCGCTCGCTGTCTATAAGTGTTGAGGCATTCCTTTCACTGTTTGTATGTGTGTGTGTGTGTGTTTTCTGGTTACGCATAAAAAAGCCAAAAAGAATTCAAATTAATTAAAGAATTTTAAATGCAAATTTGTTGTTGTTGTTTGGCTTTCTTTGTTGCCGTCGTAGCGGAAGTGAAGTGAAGTGAATCATTGACAGTCTGACTGACAGCATTATTGGTTTTCAAAGTCTGTCCGCTATTCGGTTCGTCCCATCGATGATGTGGCAGAGCTGTGGGTTGTTAGCCCTTGTTGCCATCACATAGCCGATGATGGCCCAACTGCTGTCGCTGCTACACAATGTTGTATGATTACTTCAATAATGCATGAATAAATTACTGGAAAATATTTAAAATTAATTTTATGAAGTTTTTTTTGGGCCAAAGGAAAAAACAAAAACAAGAGAAGAGGCAGCATAATAGATATCTGATGAATAATTTATAATTATGCTGTAGTTAATTAAACAGCGCTACACGTTGGTGGACCTTGGCCTGCGAGAAGAAGGGCGACAGCCCTCCGGAAACGGAAGTGTTTTCATTAAAATATTCCGATTTGACTCGCATGAGTGCTATAAAAATGGACACCATTTCTAATGAGGCAACAACAACGACAAGAGAAACTCCTTGATTTCTTTATGAAGCCAATAAAGGAAACCAAACGTTATGCTCGATTTGTATTCATGGTTGTCGTTTTGGATATAGAAATAATCCAAAGGAGAGAATAAAAATCCAAACTTTACTACAGATAAAGACGGCCCAACTCTTGTCGGCCTTTAAATATTCGCATATTTTCGCAATTATTCATAAATTACCGAAAAAGTCTAGAACTTAGATAAGTAAACCACAGAGTAGCACAGGAGTATATTTTCTTTAATCTTTTAATACATTTAGTGGCATTTGCCAAAAGAGGACCTTACAGATTTTCGTATTTGTAGGGGAATTTCAAACTATGTATTTTAGCTCCATATGTTATTGTAAAATTTTGATTTTATTACAAGAATACAAAATCTTGTTGTAAAATTTAGAATTTATTTAAGCAGCGACTGTACAAAATGTATAACAAAGTTATCAGCATAATAGAAATTACATCTTTACAAAAAAAATGAATTCTATAAGAAAATGTACGAGGTACACAATGAGAAAGAAAGACATTCGAAAATGTGTTTGCCGTTGTCCTTCAATAACACTAGTCAACAGTCAAAATGTACTCGGGATGCGATAATTTTTTCTGTGTAGATAACCTTGACATGAGCTCGAAAAACGCAATAAAAAATTTTTTTTTCGTTTGGTTTTTGTTTTATTTTTTTTTTTTTAAATTTTAAAAATTTTTTTTTGGTTAATTTGTTTCTTCCGGCTTAACTCGATTTAATTGAATTAAATTTTAAAAAATTTAAAATTACAATTCCTTTAATCTGTTCATATATTGTTTTCCTATACAAGCAACAGTTTCCAAGTTAAAAATGAATATATAAAGGAAAAGACTTATTTTTTGCCTAAAGATTTAAATTTTTTTTTTTAAAAAATCCATAAAAATCCAAAATGAAAAAAAATTTCAAATCTTATTACTTTTACGTAAAGTCACATAACCTATGAGCAAAATGAGACAAAGATCATCGATGCACGCGTTTCGCTTTTATTCGCAATTGAGTAAAGGTATAAATTTCAAAAATTTGCTCGACATATGCACAACTTTGTCTATGATAAGGTTTTTTCTTTTTTATTACAAAAAAAATTAAAATTTGTTGGGTGACAAAAATATATGAAAATTTGAAATTTTTGAAATTCATACCTTTACTCAATTGCGAATAAAAGCGAAACGCGAGCTCATGTCAAGGTTATCTACACAGAAAAAATTATCGCATCCGGAGTACATGAAATTTTTTTCATATTGTTGAGTAGTGTAATTTGCTATTAATTTTTCGAATATTTTCACCTCAACGTCCACAACATCACACATTCAGTCATACATTTCTTTTAAAGATGCTGAGTTCAAAACGGAAAATGCCCATGTATGTGTGTGCTGCACTGTCCCACCTTCAAACCTGACCTGAGTTTCCAGTGTGTCATTAAATACATTTTTGACATTTAATTGACAAAGTTGCCATACTGACCATTAATTAAAGTGGCAGTGATTACACACACACACTTGCATAAAACATAACAACGAATAACAAACTACAAAAGGAAACGAGCACAATACAGAAATATATCAATTTATTGTGTATGAATAACGCCAGCACACCACGTTGCTCTCTGCAATTTTGTAACAATCAAAGACACTTTGGGAGCGAGGGATGGGGGGGGGGGGGGTCGGCACTACAGCCTTCAAGAACAAAGCACAGCAATTACACAAACAATCTAAAACATTTATTACAAATCAAAAAGCGAACCAAACAACGCAACGCAACACAGCCAGCCAGCCAACCATTCGCATTCACTGAGTGTCACACATGCACTCCCTCTCACACAACAATCACTTGTATGTCGTCGACTTCTATTCACACTCGCATGCAGTGTGCTCTGGATATGTACGTCGGTATGTGTGTGTGTGTGTGTTTGGGTGTGCTGCAAACGTTTGTTTTGCATGTTGAATGTGAATTGAGCATGAATTGTAACGACTTTTGTTTTGTTTCAAGCACACTTCCCCACACATCGCCATGCATACAAACATGCATTTATCCAGCACACATCCGTACACACTCCAAGCTTTATCTCTAGCCCTCTGTCCGCTCTCCGCTCACCGCTCACCCTCTCCAACGTTGGCACATTCATATGATGAAACTCATCTGTGTCATAGAGTTTATGGATAGTTACTGTGAGTTTACAACTTTAACACCTGATTCTATTTAAAGTTTTCCAATTGTTTGTTATATTGCCAGCATTTGTTCCCGGTGCAGAGTATCCTGGCATGGCATCGCTTGCCATTCATACGATGAAAATGTGCACTGTGGCACCGATGTTGTTAAATTCGGCCCGTGAATTCGATAATTTGCCATTGGGGAAGGAACAGATCAGTCTTATCGGCTGATACCGCGTTGTAAAGTGAATTCAGTTTGGCTGGCAACAATCTATGGATCACAGATCCCGGTTGTGGTACATTCTATATGCCTGATGTCATTAACCGCCCACTTCGGCCGTGCTCGACGTGAGAATAACGAGAATCCAGAAAACAATACAGCAAAGGAGCTGACCAAATATAGACAGACCTCGTTATACATTTATCTTAAAATCTAAGCCAACAGGAGGAAAAACGATAAATAGTTAGGCAACTGAACATACCGGATTATTAGGCACATGTGGCCATCATTAATGTCCACTTCCACGGTACATACATATGACTATGTTAGTATCTGTCATCACTGAACGCAGTCTGATTGACAGACATATAGCCCGTCTAAGGATCTCAAAGTAGAATGACAAACGCCTCATATGTTTAAATCCGGTTGGATTCATTCAGATTCTTCGAAGTTACAAATATTCAGGAAAGGAAAGTACGAATGTACAGGGGCCTATTAGAATGCACAGTTGGATTTCTCATGGCATCCCTCAAATTTATACGAGTTCAGTAGCATTTTTTGGGATTTTTTTTTGCAGGATTATTCCCTTTATTTTCGCTCTAGAATCATTTTCGCCCTTGTTCTTTATTCTGCATGATCTTTAATTGTAGTGTCTGCAGATTGTCTGATGTTCACCCATCGAGGCTTGCTATTTTGAAACTGAAAACTGTTTTGTGCTAGAAAAGCTTCTCAGTCAAATGAACATTCCATGAAGGAACTGACGGAGAACTTCTGTCGAATGTTTGATGGTCTTACCCGGTTTTGAAACTGGGTTTCATTGTGTGATAGCCGTACACACTAGCCACCACACCACGGCCATCCTAATCCACATTAGGAGGGCTTAATTGAAAGTGTGATCGAATTACAACCATTTTTATAACATTTTAAAATGTTAAAAAATAAAACTTGCTCGAGATTGGAATTAGTGAGAGAGAGAATAAGTGAGAGAGAGAGGATTCCACAAAAATAGAACGCCGTCAAATTGTGGCTCTGATGTATCCATTTGATATCGCCGAGACAGCGGAAACAGTAGCAGGCTGTGTGGCATGGCACGCCATCCTGCTGAAACGAAAGATCCAAGTCCAAGTCCATGCTTTCAATCTACAATTATCACGCATATGTAGCACACACCGTTAACTGCAATGGCGTGCCCAAGAGCATTTTTAAAGGAAAATAGGCTAATCCAAAATCCGCACCAAACTGACATTATTTGAGGACGCTTTCGATTCTCGACCACCACGTGCGTATTTTTTTTAATTTTCTGATGTGGCAGTATTGCTTTTTAACATCGCCGACAAGATGAAAATTTTTGTAAAAAAAAAAATTTGTAAAAAAAAATTTTCGGGAAAAAAAAAATTTTGTAAAAAAAAAAAAATTTTAAAAAAAAAATTTTGGAAAAAAAAAATTTTGGGGAAAACACAATTTCTGTACAAAAAAAAATAATTATTTTTTTTATTATTATTATTTATAGAAAATTATAGAATGCCTATTTAAATTCCTACGTACTACGTGACAGAGTCAGTGAATCAGTGTCGAGGGTAAATATATATTAAGATATTTACATCCAAATAAGCTTTGTGTAGAAGGAAATTAGCTTTACTTCGTACAAAATCCAAACACGCGTTTTACCTGTGTCCATTAGATGGACCTGTTATATGAAATATCGACTTTCTAAATTCATCTTTATGTTATGTTAGGAATACATTTTCCCAAACATGTTTGTCAGATATTAGATAGACTATGTGGACGGCCGTGCTGTGGTAGGTAGTGTGTGCGACTATCACACAGAAGAACCCGAGTTCGAAACCGGGTAAGACCATCAAACATTTTTCAGCGGCTGTTTCCACCTCGTAAATGTTGGCGACTTTACGAGTAAGAGAGTAATTCTTAACTTCTCTAGAAAAGCACTAGCCGTTCGGAGTCGGCTTCAAACAGTAGGTCCCGGTCAGTGAGTATACAAATTAATCGTACCCAGCTCACTGATTCGAGAGTTAGTTCCCCGTCTGTTCCTTCATGTCAAGGGAAATAAGTAAGTATAGGGCTTCTAGGAAATTCAAATGACAGGCAGGAGTTACTTCTACTTCAACACCATACGACCCTACCCCAAGCTACCAGAGAGAAATCTCCTCCAGTGAGCTTACTCTAGCAGTCCTTGCATTACCGCCTTGCGTAGAGGAATTGCATGGCATTTACTTACAAAAAAACCAACTCAATTTCCCTTTAAATCAAAAACTCTGCAGAAGAATAACCCCAACGTAACGGAAGACCTTCTGGTCGTCATCATCTCTCTGTGCACGTGGCATCGACATGGCCATTTTTGTTATAAACAAAATAATTAAAGTTGAGTGGTGATATTCAACGGTAATGCAAATTACTTAAGAGTAATCAGTTCCAAATACATTTGTATGTTTACTAGATTGCCCTAATTACTCGTACTCTATTTGCTGCTACGGCGTAACATCCCACACTCAACTCCAGTTTCGTTTTTTTTAGCATTTCTCGACCCAGTGTTCGGTGCTGCTGAACGAACGGATGTTTGTAACTATGAGAATATTACAGGCTATTTGGCTGTAAAGTAGTTGTTTATTTTTTATTGTTACTGCTGCTGCTGCTGCTGATGTTGTTGCTGTTGTTGTTGTGGATGACACACAGTCAGAGCAGCAACGGCAACAGCAGTGGCACTATTACCATTTTACTATTGCTGAGTTGGCCTGGGGGACACATATTCACATACACATCCAAAGATCAGCACATGTGTATATACTCGCACACACACACACACTCACAAAGAAATAAGATGCAAGTACCCCAGGACCACCACAACAACAGCATCATAACAAACCATCATTTGGATTTATGTTCGTACCGGAGTGAGTACTTGTACAACTTCACAATTGTTTGTTTCTCTTCTCATCCATTCTCATTTCCAATACAAACATGTACTCCTGTTCATATCCTTCAAATTTGTTTTCATTTTTTTTTGGGTTTTGTTTTTGTGAGTCTCTGCGAGTGTACGTGTGCATATGCACAATCCTCCGTGAGAGAATACTATGATTTTTCACCAGGGATAGAACTCAACAGCTTTAAAAAATTCATAGTTTCGACTGTTGTTCTGTCAGTCAGTCATTCGGTTCTGTTCTGTTCAGTTCAGTTTAGTTCGCCTCTCCCCGACCACTTTTGCGCTCACACATGAATATGTGCAAGTAACGAATGTTGAAACAAAATTGTGTTACATTTATTTGCACTTGACATGAGCATTAATACGTATGTACGTATACGTACACAAACTCATAAACTAACACAATTCGTAAATAGACATATTAGGTTGAACCTCATTTTTTTCCACTAACATCCGGGTTTCTCTCAATACCACTATTGAGGTTGTGAAGGATATTCCTTCAATACTGACTGAGCGTGTGCTATAGTTTAACGGCGACTCTGTACAGCTAATTCTGTTTCTTAGAGAAGTTACTGTGTGAAACCGCATGTAGAGAATGTCTTGCTCGGGTTCGAAACTCGGTTTCATGGCGGTACCAGTGTAAACAATTACTTTCCAATTTTGGTAGTTTTTGCTTTATATTAATGTCTGTCAAGGACTGGCTGCATGTCTTGTCTTATTATCCGTTTTTTTTTACGACATCCGGCACCTGGAAGTCATCGGTGTACTTTTATCGGATGGCCAGTGGGATGTCAGGGGAGTGCTCTCAAGAAGCGGGTGTCACGCTAGCAACTGACTATGCTTGCCATGTGTTTTCTGGGCGCCGCAAAGTGAACAATTTGCTGGGTCTAGCCGTTTGTTTTATGATTCAGACATTTCTAAGAATTGTTCAAATTAAGAAATAGTGCCCGTTTTGAACCGCCTAAAAGTCATAATTTAATAATGAAGTTTCAGAAACTATTTTTTGCTATTCCATGCGCATTAAAGACATCTTAATCAAATAGTTCTCATTTTTAGTACAAAAGCTGTTCTAGAATTTTTGGTTGAACATGTTTTGCTTAAAAAAAGATGTTCTTTTCAATAAATCTAAGAACAATTTTAATATATATTTACCCTCGACACTGATTCACGTAGGAATTCACGCAGTACGTAGGAATTTAAATAGGCATTCTATATTCTATATAAATTCTATAAATAATAATAATAAAAAAATTATTTTTTTTTTTGTGCAGAAATTGTGTTTTCCCCAAATTTTTTTTTTACCAAAATTTTTTTTTCCAAAATTTTTTTTTTCCAAATTTTTTTTTTTTTTAAAAAATTCTTTTGTTTTTACAAAATTTTTTTTTTAAAAAAATTTTTTGTTTTTACAAAATTTTTTTTCCAAATTTGTTTTTTTCCACAAAAATGTTTTTTTTAACAAAATTTTTTTTTTCAAGAAAAAATTTTTTTTTCAACAAACATTTTTTTTTAACAAAAATTTTTTTTTTCAAGAAAAAATTTTTTTTTCAACAAAATTTTTTTTTTCAACAAAATTTTTTTTCCATATTTCAACGGGCGTCATAGGCGCATTACAACTTACTAGTTATCATATATTTGGATAAGTGTCTGTAAAGCAGTCTCAAAGTTTGGGGTTTTCTCGATGATAATTATCATAATATTTGATATAAGTTGGACCATCTCATTGGTGACATGAAGAGACATAGACTTCAAACTTCATTAAAACACTCCCTACATTGTATTCTCTTAGATGTTGAAATATTTGTACTACGCACGACTTCGCCTCAATGTAATATTTCTAGTCAGAGGGCAAATTATCATAATTGTTACCATTTTTGTACTTTGCGGTCATGTTTGTACCAAAAAGGGCGGATTGATTTTTTTTTTTTTGGAACCCCCTCAAAATTCCCGACATTTGGATAGTGCATAAGTCATATGTATGTTATGATTTGGGGAGAGGAAAACATTTTTGCAAGCTTCGTTTTTTTTTTGTTTAATTCAACTGTCGGAATGTGGGTTGTATATCGCTGTTCTATAGATATTTTAACGGTATCTGTTCGTCAGATATCCGTTGTCTGGTCCCTGAAGATAGAACATTTAGTCGGAATACACGGCGGCTATCCAGGGTCTCTCATCCGTTCATTGTCAAATGGCCGGTTGACCGGACGACGCACTATAGAGAAAATTCGTTGTTCAGCCCAACCGTTCGTATGTGCAATATTCTTACACTAAGTTTGTTTCCTGCCAACTGTGACATTCAGAAATTCAAAACAAATGTCAACAAACACTACTCCCTCTTGCCTCCTTCCGATACCCTAATTTCCTTCTGCTAACACAATGCATTGCATTTAAAGGGGTCAACCCCTGAGTGTTGGCGTTCAAAAAAAAAAAAATGTGGTTTTTAGTTGAGCCTGTCGAAAAATAACTTAAAGAAGTAATTTCTACCTCACTGACCCTTTAAATAGGCCCTATGTCTCTCAACGACCTCTCGGGTGGTCGATGCTTGATCCTGTTAAAAATTTTCGTGGACCTAATTTACACCAAATCCATCCATTTTAAATCTTAAAATAATTTGTGTCGGCCATCTTGTTAGGGGTAGCTAACTCCAATAATTGTTTTTAATATCTTCGCATAGCCGATATTTTGTTTTTCCTTACTTACAACTGCTGCTACGAGCGCTCACAGTGAACGCTTCGATTTAGCTGGACAAACACAATTTTGATACAAAATATGATTAGAAATGATAAACAAGTGTTTGTTGACTACGAACAAATTATTAGCTAGGCGAATGTTCTCTCAACCATATTGTAACTGAACTTGCAAGTGAAGTATTTTTTTCATGTATTCCCAACATCATAACTTTATTTTGAAAAGGAATTTCTTCATAATTTTTGGGTTATCTGTTGCTTTTTTTTACATGTATCTGCTTACAGCTAAACCAAAAACAAAAAAAACAATATTTTTGTTATAGGAATTTTAAATAAATTTGTTTCTTTTATATTACAATTTTAACAATAAATAAAACGTAAAGCAAGTGCTGATTTCCGACATTCCGTTTTTTAGTAACAAAGTAAAATTTTTTTTTTTGTAATAATTAAAAAAAAAACATCCGAAAATACAAAAATATTATAAAGTTCTTCACTTTTTTCTTTGTACATTTTTAATATTTTTACTATTTTAAGACTTTTTTTTTTTCTCCAAAAAAATGGATATTTGTTGTTCTTAGATTGAGTACCCTCACTTGTGATATTAGAATTTAATTGAATATTAATCATACGCCACGAATGCCCAAAACTCTGTCCCCTCATGAGTTCATAAACATTAACAGCATATTTTTTGTAAAATTATTTTATCTGAAAAGAACGAATCTTTTGTAAACTTAAAGAAAATAGAGTTTTTGTCAAGCCTTCTTTTTTTACATTACACACATTTTCCAATTGGAATTGTGAATGTGAAATTCGCCTTACTTACAACAGTTGACTCTACAACCTGTAGTTGGTCTTGACCTGCGCAATACATGATTTCTTTCCCCCGCTAAGCTCTGGTTAATGGGGCCTTTCTCTATTTTGCGATAACAAGAATTTCCATGTCTTATTCAACTTAATCTTGATATCGAAGTCTCGAACTTCCCTGTCTATACATTTCTAGGCAATTGAGGTCTAACACCAGCACGATCCTTTCAATGGCGCAGCCGCGGTTGACAAATTTGTCCATTTGTTCGCCATTTTTTTTCTTTATTAGTTTCTGATCAGGAATACATTATACCAATTTTTTTAATACCAATGCAAAATTTTATACATTATTTTAGGGCCACACTAATACCAGTATTTACATATGTCCATGCCTGAGTGGGTGGGTGAATAGGTGTCGGAGTCCAGGTACGTGTAGTGATGTTGTGAAACATTTTGTCTATTCATTACCATCGTTTTTACTTCTGGAGCATCAGCTAAAGATTTATTTCTGTTCGGGCAAAATAAAATACTTGTTTTATTAAAGCACCAGCATTAGGCGCTCATGTAGTTATCAGCTCAAAAGGAACTGAAGGTTCAACGAATTTTAGGTTTTCAGTTTACCCTACCAAACACTTGTTAGTACTTACTTTACTTTCAATGAAGGAACTGAAGGGAAACTTCTCTGGGCACGATATAATTATGTATACTCACTGACCGGAACCTACTGTGTCAAAGCCGGTTACGTTCAGGAGAGTATGAGTGGTTGACGGTCAGGTGTAGAAATTACATTGTACATTTGTTAGGGGTGCATAACAAGTTCAGAGTTTTCCTGTTTTTTTTTTTGATTGGTTTCAATTCCACATTCAAAGGCTGGAAAACCATTGCATTTGCCAGATTTGCGAAGTCAAGTCTTTTCTTCCGGTTCGTGATACCCCGTTTTTTCATGTCTTCTTCCACATGCTTCTTACACCGAGGTCTCTGCCTTTTCTTTCTGAGGTAGTCTGTGATAGTTTTCGTCTAACGTATTACTGGCTTCCTTCCTATTGAGCTGCTTTCGAGAGAACGTCGGTTTTAGTGAACATTTTGTCATATTCCCTCCATTATATTCTAAATATTTTTCTTTGCAACATTATCTTACACAATTTTTTTTTATCGAGGTAGCCATATGATTGTGACAGTAATAAATACATGAATGATGTAGTTGTGTAATTGTGTTGTAATTGTTTTCCGACCACCACCAGTTCCATACAATGTTCATTTTGCCGCCTTTATTTATTTTCTCATATTTTTTCTAATAGTCTTGTGAAGTCGAGCCAAAATTGCTCGATTCCTCCGACTCCGGAGTCGCCTCCGACTTTAGTTGTTCAATAACAAAATTTTGAAAATTCTATGAGCACTGAGATGAGTTTGTATCTCAAAGATAAAAAAAAGTTCATATGACCGAAAATATTTCAAATTTTAAAATTGTTAACAGATTAACTTGTTTTCAATACATTTTATTTACTTTAAATAATAGTTGGAATCGAGCACATTTTTCGACTTCAGACTCCGACTCTGGGCAAATTTGAAACCAAATGTTGACAATACCTCCTCTTAAATTTTTGTAAACAAAAATTCGTTCAATATGGCCCGATAACGAAAATAACGAAAACGAAATAAGCACTAGTTGAAAAAAAAAACGTTGGATGGCCGAACCTTTAAATCCAATTAAAAATTTCAAACGTTTATCGAGTTCCCCCGCTAAGCTCTGGTTATAGATTCAGTGTGTCATCTTTAATCTTCCATCTGTAAGCTTTGTCAATTTTGTAGATTAAATTTCTCTGTAGAATCTCACTCAGACTGAACCAGCTAATAAGAAATTTCAAACGTTTTTAGAGTTCCCCCCGCTAAGCTCTGGTCTTTGGTCTTCCATCTGTGAGCTTGGTCTATTTTGTAGATTAAATTTCTTTGGACATATCAGACAGCGATATCCGATACGCACAGTTTCTCCGATATTATAGATTTCAGAATCAAGGCTCTTTGAACATGTGTGTCTGCCATCTTCCGTGTGAATCAACCGATGTTGGTCTTCTCTGGTTTAACAGTCAAGCCCCCAGACCGAGATCAGTGAAACTCGTACAATATTTCACGTCTATCTGAGGTCATTCTGCAATTTGGGCAAACATGTTCTGAATCAACAACAGATTCCCAAATTATTAACTAAGCAAATTTGTTTGGGGTTTTTTGTTTTTTTATTTTTTGTTTTTCCAATCATTTTTCACATTCAATTTGTTTTAGTTGACTTTTTGCCTGAACGCTATTAGGGGTCAATTCACTGCGAATTAAATTGAAGTGAAATTTTAGACGAATCGGTTTTATTTGCTGTATGATTGGTGGAGGTACAACTGCAGATGTTTACCTAACCTTATGCTGCTCTATGATCTACGCATTCAAATCGATTTTCGCAAAAAAAACAACTACGGGCAAAAAAGGGGAAAAGTAAATTTGCCCAGCATCTCTCATATTCGGGAAATTTTGTTTTTTTTTCGTGGATCCAGGATTTATGATTGGAATCATCCAATCAAAACACCACTCCCACGAATATTCGCAGTTATGAACTTCTTTGAGTTGAGCGATGAGAGCCAACATTTGTTGTAGGTGTGTGTGTGTGTGTGTGGTGATGGTCTGGCATCCATTGCACAAACCGCACAGCAGATTTGATTTAGAAAGCCAACAACAACAACAAGATTTACATCATAAATGTTTCGATTCATTGTTGTTGTAACGAGTATTTGCTTTGTGCGTCCCCATGTCCCGCTACCTCCCCCCGCCCACTTAACGAAATGTTTGTTGCGGCAATAAATAAAATTGTCTGTACTTTGTATCCTACGTTATTAAACTGTACACAAATGTAGCAATGAATGTTCGAATATATGAGGTTGTTGGATTGCGTACATGTAGTAGTTTGTTGTTAGATATGTGTGTGTAAGAGCACAGTGTCGGTAGGAGGGTTTAGAAAGGCCTAGGAAATCAAATATGGGCAGATTTCATCGTTGGGACATTCTCAAAACAGACAAAATTTGTTTTTTTCCACAAAAATTTTTTTTTTCAACAAAATTGTTTTTTTCAATAAAAATTTTTTTTTTCAACAAATTTTTTTTTTTCGACAAAAATTTTTTTTTTCCACAAAATTTTTTTTTTTCAACAAAATTGATTTTTTCAATAAAAATTTTTTTTTTCAACAAATTTTTTTTTCGACCAAAATTTTTTTTTTAAACAAAATTTTTTTTCAACAAAAAATTTTTATTTTCCACAAATATTTCACAAATTACTCACAAATATTGTTTTTGTGAGTCTCTGCGAGTGTACGTGTGCATATGCACAATCCTCCGTGAGAGAATACTATGATTTTTCACCAGGGATAGAACTCAACAGCTTTAAAAAATTCATAGTTTCGACTGTTGTTCTGTCAGTCAGTCATTCGGTTCTGTTCTGTTCAGTTCAGTTTAGTTCGCCTCTCCCCGACCACTTTTGCGCTCACACATGAATATGTGCAAGTAACGAATGTTGAAACAAAATTGTGTTACGTTTATTTGCACTTGACATGAGCATTAATACGTATGTACGTATACGTACACAAACTCATAAACTAACACAATTCGTAAATAGACATATTAGGTTGAACCTCATTTTTTTCCACTAACATCCGGGTTTCTCTCAATACCACTATTGAGGTTGTGAAGGATATTCCTTCAATACTGACTGAGCGTGTGCTATAGTTTAACGGCGACTCTGTACAGCTAATTCTGTTTCTTAGAGAAGTTACTGTGTGAAACCGCATGTAGAGAATGTCTTGCTCGGGTTCGAAACTCGGTTTCATGGCGGTACCAGTGTAAACAATTACTTTCCAATTTTGGTAGTTTTTGCTTTATATTAATGTCTGTCAAGGACTGGCTGCATGTCTTGTCTTATTATCCGTTTTTTTTTACGACATCCGGCACCTGGAAGTCATCGGTGTACTTTTATCGGATGGCCAGTGGGATGTCAGGGGAGTGCTCTCAAGAAGCGGGTGTCACGCTAGCAACTGACTATGCTTGCCATGTGTTTTCTGGGCGCCGCAAAGTGAACAATTTGCTGGGTCTAGCCGTTTGTTTTATGATTCAGACATTTCTAAGAATTGTTCAAATTAAGAAATAGTGCCCGTTTTGAACCGCCTAAAAGTCATAATTTAATAATGAAGTTTCAGAAACTATTTTTTGCTATTCCATGCGCATTAAAGACATCTTAATCAAATAGTTCTCATTTTTAGTACAAAAGCTGTTCTAGAATTTTTGGTTGAACATGTTTTGCTTAAAAAAAGATGTTCTTTTCAATAAATCTAAGAACAATTTTAATATATATTTACCCTCGACACTGATTCACGTAGGAATTCACGCAGTACGTAGGAATTTAAATAGGCATTCTATATTCTATATAAATTCTATAAATAATAATAATAAAAAAATTATTTTTTTTTTTGTGCAGAAATTGTGTTTTCCCCAAATTTTTTTTTTACCAAAATTTTTTTTTCCAAAATTTTTTTTTTCCAAATTTTTTTTTTTTTTAAAAAATTCTTTTGTTTTTACAAAATTTTTTTTTTAAAAAAATTTTTTGTTTTTACAAAATTTTTTTTCCAAATTTGTTTTTTTCCACAAAAATGTTTTTTTTAACAAAATTTTTTTTTTCAAGAAAAAATTTTTTTTTCAACAAACATTTTTTTTTAACAAAAATTTTTTTTTTCAAGAAAAAATTTTTTTTTCAACAAAATTTTTTTTTTCAACAAAATTTTTTTTCCATATTTCAACGGGCGTCATAGGCGCATTACAACTTACTAGTTATCATATATTTGGATAAGTGTCTGTAAAGCAGTCTCAAAGTTTGGGGTTTTCTCGATGATAATTATCATAATATTTGATATAAGTTGGACCATCTCATTGGTGACATGAAGAGACATAGACTTCAAACTTCATTAAAACACTCCCTACATTGTATTCTCTTAGATGTTGAAATATTTGTACTACGCACGACTTCGCCTCAATGTAATATTTCTAGTCAGAGGGCAAATTATCATAATTGTTACCATTTTTGTACTTTGCGGTCATGTTTGTACCAAAAAGGGCGGATTGATTTTTTTTTTTTTGGAACCCCCTCAAAATTCCCGACATTTGGATAGTGCATAAGTCATATGTATGTTATGATTTGGGGAGAGGAAAACATTTTTGCAAGCTTCGTTTTTTTTTTGTTTAATTCAACTGTCGGAATGTGGGTTGTATATCGCTGTTCTATAGATATTTTAACGGTATCTGTTCGTCAGATATCCGTTGTCTGGTCCCTGAAGATAGAACATTTAGTCGGAATACACGGCGGCTATCCAGGGTCTCTCATCCGTTCATTGTCAAATGGCCGGTTGACCGGACGACGCACTATAGAGAAAATTCGTTGTTCAGCCCAACCGTTCGTATGTGCAATATTCTTACACTAAGTTTGTTTCCTGCCAACTGTGACATTCAGAAATTCAAAACAAATGTCAACAAACACTACTCCCTCTTGCCTCCTTCCGATACCCTAATTTCCTTCTGCTAACACAATGCATTGCATTTAAAGGGGTCAACCCCTGAGTGTTGGCGTTCAAAAAAAAAAAAATGTGGTTTTTAGTTGAGCCTGTCGAAAAATAACTTAAAGAAGTAATTTCTACCTCACTGACCCTTTAAATAGGCCCTATGTCTCTCAACGACCTCTCGGGTGGTCGATGCTTGATCCTGTTAAAAATTTTCGTGGACCTAATTTACACCAAATCCATCCATTTTAAATCTTAAAATAATTTGTGTCGGCCATCTTGTTAGGGGTAGCTAACTCCAATAATTGTTTTTAATATCTTCGCATAGCCGATATTTTGTTTTTCCTTACTTACAACTGCTGCTACGAGCGCTCACAGTGAACGCTTCGATTTAGCTGGACAAACACAATTTTGATACAAAATATGATTAGAAATGATAAACAAGTGTTTGTTGACTACGAACAAATTATTAGCTAGGCGAATGTTCTCTCAACCATATTGTAACTGAACTTGCAAGTGAAGTATTTTTTTCATGTATTCCCAACATCATAACTTTATTTTGAAAAGGAATTTCTTCATAATTTTTGGGTTATCTGTTGCTTTTTTTTACATGTATCTGCTTACAGCTAAACCAAAAACAAAAAAAACAATATTTTTGTTATAGGAATTTTAAATAAATTTGTTTCTTTTATATTACAATTTTAACAATAAATAAAACGTAAAGCAAGTGCTGATTTCCGACATTCCGTTTTTTAGTAACAAAGTAAAATTTTTTTTTTTGTAATAATTAAAAAAAAAACATCCGAAAATACAAAAATATTATAAAGTTCTTCACTTTTTTCTTTGTACATTTTTAATATTTTTACTATTTTAAGACTTTTTTTTTTTCTCCAAAAAAATGGATATTTGTTGTTCTTAGATTGAGTACCCTCACTTGTGATATTAGAATTTAATTGAATATTAATCATACGCCACGAATGCCCAAAACTCTGTCCCCTCATGAGTTCATAAACATTAACAGCATATTTTTTGTAAAATTATTTTATCTGAAAAGAACGAATCTTTTGTAAACTTAAAGAAAATAGAGTTTTTGTCAAGCCTTCTTTTTTTACATTACACACATTTTCCAATTGGAATTGTGAATGTGAAATTCGCCTTACTTACAACAGTTGACTCTACAACCTGTAGTTGGTCTTGACCTGCGCAATACATGATTTCTTTCCCCCGCTAAGCTCTGGTTAATGGGGCCTTTCTCTATTTTGCGATAACAAGAATTTCCATGTCTTATTCAACTTAATCTTGATATCGAAGTCTCGAACTTCCCTGTCTATACATTTCTAGGCAATTGAGGTCTAACACCAGCACGATCCTTTCAATGGCGCAGCCGCGGTTGACAAATTTGTCCATTTGTTCGCCATTTTTTTTCTTTATTAGTTTCTGATCAGGAATACATTATACCAATTTTTTTAATACCAATGCAAAATTTTATACATTATTTTAGGGCCACACTAATACCAGTATTTACATATGTCCATGCCTGAGTGGGTGGGTGAATAGGTGTCGGAGTCCAGGTACGTGTAGTGATGTTGTGAAACATTTTGTCTATTCATTACCATCGTTTTTACTTCTGGAGCATCAGCTAAAGATTTATTTCTGTTCGGGCAAAATAAAATACTTGTTTTATTAAAGCACCAGCATTAGGCGCTCATGTAGTTATCAGCTCAAAAGGAACTGAAGGTTCAACGAATTTTAGGTTTTCAGTTTACCCTACCAAACACTTGTTAGTACTTACTTTACTTTCAATGAAGGAACTGAAGGGAAACTTCTCTGGGCACGATATAATTATGTATACTCACTGACCGGAACCTACTGTGTCAAAGCCGGTTACGTTCAGGAGAGTATGAGTGGTTGACGGTCAGGTGTAGAAATTACATTGTACATTTGTTAGGGGTGCATAACAAGTTCAGAGTTTTCCTGTTTTTTTTTTTGATTGGTTTCAATTCCACATTCAAAGGCTGGAAAACCATTGCATTTGCCAGATTTGCGAAGTCAAGTCTTTTCTTCCGGTTCGTGATACCCCGTTTTTTCATGTCTTCTTCCACATGCTTCTTACACCGAGGTCTCTGCCTTTTCTTTCTGAGGTAGTCTGTGATAGTTTTCGTCTAACGTATTACTGGCTTCCTTCCTATTGAGCTGCTTTCGAGAGAACGTCGGTTTTAGTGAACATTTTGTCATATTCCCTCCATTATATTCTAAATATTTTTCTTTGCAACATTATCTTACACAATTTTTTTTTATCGAGGTAGCCATATGATTGTGACAGTAATAAATACATGAATGATGTAGTTGTGTAATTGTGTTGTAATTGTTTTCCGACCACCACCAGTTCCATACAATGTTCATTTTGCCGCCTTTATTTATTTTCTCATATTTTTTCTAATAGTCTTGTGAAGTCGAGCCAAAATTGCTCGATTCCTCCGACTCCGGAGTCGCCTCCGACTTTAGTTGTTCAATAACAAAATTTTGAAAATTCTATGAGCACTGAGATGAGTTTGTATCTCAAAGATAAAAAAAAGTTCATATGACCGAAAATATTTCAAATTTTAAAATTGTTAACAGATTAACTTGTTTTCAATACATTTTATTTACTTTAAATAATAGTTGGAATCGAGCACATTTTTCGACTTCAGACTCCGACTCTGGGCAAATTTGAAACCAAATGTTGACAATACCTCCTCTTAAATTTTTGTAAACAAAAATTCGTTCAATATGGCCCGATAACGAAAATAACGAAAACGAAATAAGCACTAGTTGAAAAAAAAAACGTTGGATGGCCGAACCTTTAAATCCAATTAAAAATTTCAAACGTTTATCGAGTTCCCCCGCTAAGCTCTGGTTATAGATTCAGTGTGTCATCTTTAATCTTCCATCTGTAAGCTTTGTCAATTTTGTAGATTAAATTTCTCTGTAGAATCTCACTCAGACTGAACCAGCTAATAAGAAATTTCAAACGTTTTTAGAGTTCCCCCCGCTAAGCTCTGGTCTTTGGTCTTCCATCTGTGAGCTTGGTCTATTTTGTAGATTAAATTTCTTTGGACATATCAGACAGCGATATCCGATACGCACAGTTTCTCCGATATTATAGATTTCAGAATCAAGGCTCTTTGAACATGTGTGTCTGCCATCTTCCGTGTGAATCAACCGATGTTGGTCTTCTCTGGTTTAACAGTCAAGCCCCCAGACCGAGATCAGTGAAACTCGTACAATATTTCACGTCTATCTGAGGTCATTCTGCAATTTGGGCAAACATGTTCTGAATCAACAACAGATTCCCAAATTATTAACTAAGCAAATTTGTTTGGGGTTTTTTGTTTTTTTATTTTTTGTTTTTCCAATCATTTTTCACATTCAATTTGTTTTAGTTGACTTTTTGCCTGAACGCTATTAGGGGTCAATTCACTGCGAATTAAATTGAAGTGAAATTTTAGACGAATCGGTTTTATTTGCTGTATGATTGGTGGAGGTACAACTGCAGATGTTTACCTAACCTTATGCTGCTCTATGATCTACGCATTCAAATCGATTTTCGCAAAAAAAACAACTACGGGCAAAAAAGGGGAAAAGTAAATTTGCCCAGCATCTCTCATATTCGGGAAATTTTGTTTTTTTTTCGTGGATCCAGGATTTATGATTGGAATCATCCAATCAAAACACCACTCCCACGAATATTCGCAGTTATGAACTTCTTTGAGTTGAGCGATGAGAGCCAACATTTGTTGTAGGTGTGTGTGTGTGTGTGTGGTGATGGTCTGGCATCCATTGCACAAACCGCACAGCAGATTTGATTTAGAAAGCCAACAACAACAACAAGATTTACATCATAAATGTTTCGATTCATTGTTGTTGTAACGAGTATTTGCTTTGTGCGTCCCCATGTCCCGCTACCTCCCCCCGCCCACTTAACGAAATGTTTGTTGCGGCAATAAATAAAATTGTCTGTACTTTGTATCCTACGTTATTAAACTGTACACAAATGTAGCAATGAATGTTCGAATATATGAGGTTGTTGGATTGCGTACATGTAGTAGTTTGTTGTTAGATATGTGTGTGTAAGAGCACAGTGTCGGTAGGAGGGTTTAGAAAGGCCTAGGAAATCAAATATGGGCAGATTTCATCGTTGGGACATTCTCAAAACAGACAAAATTTGTTTTTTTCCACAAAAATTTTTTTTTTCAACAAAATTGTTTTTTTCAATAAAAATTTTTTTTTTCAACAAATTTTTTTTTTTCGACAAAAATTTTTTTTTTCCACAAAATTTTTTTTTTTCAACAAAATTGATTTTTTCAATAAAAATTTTTTTTTTCAACAAATTTTTTTTTCGACCAAAATTTTTTTTTTAAACAAAATTTTTTTTCAACAAAAAATTTTTATTTTCCACAAATATTTCAACGGGCGCCATAGGCGCATTACAACTTACTAGTTCACAATAAAGAAAGCTGGTTCGTCATTTTTATTCTTTAAATGCCTGAGTAAATTAAATAAATTTCTATGGACTATTTTTTATTGTTCACACCTTGCAACAACTTGAGACAAATGCCAAGGAGAGCAAACTGGTTGCAGAAAATCGTATTCAAACATATTTTTTTGATTCCTCACTCCTACGGGAGGGCTTAGAAAAATCTTGGAAATCGAATATCATCAGAATTCATCGCTGAGACGAACATCTTTTATGGTGCCCTGACTCTACTGGAACACTGACAAGACAGGAAGCTGATCCGACTGGCTGGCCAGTCATTTTTATAATTATTCATGTTCGGTTTATTTCGATGCTGAAATCATTCTTTCTATCACTTCTGAAGGCTGGATCTTACTTACTTTTTTAACATTCCATGACGGAACAGACGGGGAACTTCTCTATAATTTGTATACCCGCTGACCGGGACCAACTTCTATAGAAGTTTTACATGGCTTAGAGATTGCTCTCTTACTCGTAAAGTCGCCATCATTTACTAGGTGGAAACAGCCGCTGAAAACTGTTTGATGGTCTTACCCGGTTTCGAACTCGGGTTCTTCTTAGTTAGCACACACTACCTACCACACCGAGGCCTACCACAAAGGCAGGATCATGGAGCTTTATTTTACTCATAGCCTCTTAGAGACCTCTATGAGACAATGTGAATACTTTCAAGTGCATAGCAGATCTTCTGCAATACCTTAAACTCTGTAATTTGGATTTGGATCTAAATAAACCCTTTCCCGACAAGGCCTGGCAACGTCCCTCGCTGGCATTTGCAGACAACTGTAATGCTGGGGCAATGCCTGTTCCATATGGCCACCAACATAAATATGTTTGTTTTCATTTCATTTTCTTGGTCGAACATTTAACGTCCACTTCAATTCCAGCACCAGCGAAGGAAACACCAACGGCAGCGGCAGTAACCACAAGAGCGGCAGCAACAGCAACAGCAGTGGCAGCAATAATATCCAAAAATGAAAACGACAACAACAACAACCATGAATATTAGTAATTCTCATGGGGCAATAAACATGGCTCATTACTTTTGACATTATGGTCTGTACAGACACACACATGTACACACGCACACTTGCAATTTCATTTCAGTTTTAGTTCGTTTTGTCGCAGTGTGAATTTGGAATTTAATTTTTGCAAAAAAAAAAGAAAAAGACAACCGGAAGCGCAAGTGTGCGTAATTTTGATCAACACGATTTCGATTATTCTGAATGCTATTCAACTCAATTTGATGCTGTAGATCAGATGGTGGAACTAAAAAAAGTTTTGAGACCACCTATAACTTGGTTGTTGGTTAATTTAGGTAAAAGTCTAACGACAGAGAGATTCCACACCATAGATGAGAACAAATATTAATCGGTATTAAAGGCTAGAAGTTTACTTATTGTATGGTGAAATAAAAAAAAAACTTTACAAAACTTTTAAAGCCATTGCCACATTAGCGGCGCCAATGAATTTGACCGATGTCGGCATATGATTAAATCCGGCCTATCGTGTGGGGAAAATAGGGATTTTCTGACGCCCAATAATTTCCCCAATAATTCCCTGGATAAGTTCAAAGAAGTGCCCTCTAATCCTTTAGAACTCCCTATAGACCCCTTGAAATTCTCTTTATAAGAGCAGCTCATATATTTTGAGCTGCATTTGGTCATCACATACCATTTCTTGGCTCTCATATAAAATATCCCACTTTGGGTGTCTAAAATGTCCAGCTTTATAAAAAAAAAGCCTCCTTCTAGTGGAGGAGTTTTCCACTGAATTTGTGTTTCTTTCTTCTTTTGTTTCAAAATAAACAATTTTCCTTTGAGAAAATCTGTCTGCTCCACAAACTATACAAGTTTAAAATCCAAATGTGTCAGTTTAGTAAATTTTACCACATTATCCTTACAAAAGACTTTCTTGTTCTTCTCATACAACAACCACTTTGTTTTCATATGTATAGAACTACCTCAGTACAGGCGGACCATTGTGTGAAAAACAATTCTCAGAAAATCGTTTGTATTTGGAAAAGTTCTTGAAAAAACAAAACACCAATCAGAATCATCTCATGTTACATTAGTCGGAATCCAATTTATTTCTACACTTAATCTGTTCAGTGCCCTGGAATAAGCAATTTTGGCGACCATTTAATATGGAACTAATGTAAGACATAAAAATCCTATAAATGAAATTTAAAGATAGGATTACGTATTTTTCTCTCTCTCTCTCTCTCTTGGGCTTTCATTCTTTCTGGGAAAACAGTTTCTATAAATTTTAATGACTTCTTAGTTTCTATGAAATTTAAATTGTTCGTGTGGTCATAAAGTCAATGTTATAGAACAACAACAGAGAGACAGAGAGAGAGGAAAAAACGCCTCATGTGAAATTGTACACTCAAGGATTAAAGGATGTGGACAATAAGGGATGTAATCTTTGTAAGGAATAATTGATTGAATATTTGTGGCTGCAAGTGTTGAGCACCATGCTCAGTGTGACTGGTGAGCTATCTAGAGGTATGAGTTTTTATTATCGCAAATTGATTAATTGGAAAGGGAGCACAATGACGGAGACACAACGTCCTCGTCGTCACAATGAAAACAAAAATATTCTCGGAGAGTCATGGTGCCATTAAGCAGACTCGTGGAAATGTCTGTATCACGTCAAATTTTTTAAAAACAATTTTTATCAATTCTCAGATTTTCCCCAATTTTTATTATTTTTGAAAAAAAAATATTTTTTTCACTTTTCTTAGCATAACTTGAAGAGACTCCAAATTTGTAAACTACTTAAGCGTTACGAAAAAAATGTTTTTTGAACTGAAACCTTACAATTTAGGAAAATCTGAGAATTGATAAAAATCTATTTTTTAAAAAATTTGACGTGATACAGACATTTCCACGAGTCTGCCTGCAAAAAATCAGCTCGACTGGATCACTGAAAAAGGGTTAAAAATCGGTCCAAAGGCTTTCACACAGGCCACTACGAGCTTTATACTTCAAATTAAAAAAAAAAAAAATTCTGACGTGTACATGAAAATCGCCGATACACGTGTATTTTTATTTTTTATCCCCTTTCCGAAAAAGTAAATTTGGTTCATAGGACAGAATGTGTGTAACACGGTGTTATAAGAATTACAAACTCTCCGACTTCTCCGAACCATTCACCACTCAAAGAGGACTTCGATAAGGTGACATCTAATAAAATTCCAATACATTTTTACATGGTTCCAGCTAATTAAAAAAAAATTACTCATATGCTCCAAAAAATGGTTAATGCTATTCTAGAAAAGCAAATGTGAATTGATACACTTTTAAGATTCATGCCTAGGAAGTTCGAATGTTCTGTTTATTGGGATCTTAGGTACATATTTCTAGTTGATTGTTTCCTTGAATTTTTAATGGTTTGCTACCTATCGACCGAAACGGGGGGAAAAATTGTAAAAATTAAGTTGTTGCATTTTTGACTTGAAAATCGTCTGCCTAGGCGAGAATTTATCTGTCAAATTGTTCTCCATAACGTTTTGAAAATTCTGTGAAGTTTGCCCGACTGTTCGTGATATCATCTTCAAAAATTAATGAAAACAAAAGGTCCAAATCGAATGTTTTAAAATAAATTCTGAATTCTGATTCAGTCGTTTCCTTTAAGGGATATAGCACAGTAGCATCAGGTTGGATATTTGAGGCCAACATGCATTAAATAAAATCCACACCCAAAAACTAATTGTCTTATAACATCAAGTTCCGAAATAACATGGAATCGAAACCAGAAATATATTCAAATACTTTTTGGCCTCATTTCAATTACTTGAGATTCTCAGAACCCCAAATACGACAATTTTGTTTATTAACATACCCACCGGGTGAGAAATGTGCTTCATAATCATAAACCATAATCTGCTCTTAAAGCACGATATGTGGCTGTGCCAGAATCACCATTTTTGTTTTTAGGTTTTAATAATTTGTACCCGTTGTGTGATAGTTAAGCGATCCATTTTCGTCAATGTCAGACTTCCAACTGAAAAGAAAAACCAATTGGTTTAACAACTTAGTTTGACAGATGTCGAATTCCAGGCCTATACATTTGAAACCACAAAATGGATAACCCTATACTTTCCTCTGGATTTTTTTTTTAATTGACTAACACTCAGGGGATGCCCCCTATAAATGCAATGCACTGTGTAAGCGATAGGAAGGAAGGTTATTGGAGGGGGGAAATAGGGAGTAGTGTTTGTTGACGTTTGACTTGAATTTCAGAATGTCATAGCAGCAGGACAAACACTTGCAGGAAGATTATTCCACAAACGAACAGTCCGGCTGAAGAACGAATTTTCTCTAAAGTGCGTCGACCGGTCATTTGACAATGAACGGTAAATTCGGGAATTTTTTGGACGTCTTTCTGTCTTTATTTTCTTTATGAAATATAGAAAAAAATCAAATTTTTTCACAAAAAAAAACTGATTGTTTTTTTTAACCAAAACTTAAACATAAATAATAATAATTAAAAACTTAAAATGTTAAATAAAACTTTAAAACCCTACCGCTATTAATATTGAAGCAAATATCTTGTATAATTTCAGTTCAGAAATATTTCCGAAAGTAAAAATCGTATATTTCCCGGTGAAAAACCACAATCACAGATGTAAGAACTGTTTAAAATCGTACATAGCTTAATTTTTTCGGTAGTATTTTGTTACCGGAAATCGGGAAGTAAAAATTCTGCAAATTTCCCGGGAAATACGTCCCGTGTTAAAAATCCTAATTCATCCCTAGCAAACGTTTATATAAGGGCTGCTAATCTGAAATATTAACTTATTATTCGCTTTAAGTACAATGTTTTATAAATGAAATAAAATCATATTTTCTGTCTTCATTCTTTTCAGGTGTCAACAAACACAACTCCAAAGTCGTCACCAAGAAAAGGACATCACAACATAGTTTTTTTTGGTAAGTTTCTTCCTTTTATTTGTCCTACTTTTCATAATTTTATTGAACTGGGTTTTATCGGCATTATGCAAATGAACTCCCTAAAGATGAAACTGAATTTTGGCTCCAAATTATTTATGAGGTTCAAAAACATATATTTTTTTTTCTAAAAAGCGTGAACAATTTTTAGTGCAGCTTCAATAACGTTAATTACAAATTCAAGAAGTTCTTGCCTAGAAAATATTTTTCAATATCATATAAAATTCGAAAAAGAATACAAAAATACGCCTTAAGGATGTTGCAATTATCCTTAAAATCCATTAAAACCGACAGTGGGACCGTGACAGCGAAATTATGAGCCCAACGTTGCTGTTCGTTATTTTACAAATTATGTTTTTCCCAGTTTGCCTGTCTTATCGAACTACAATCAAATACACGCACTTGGGTCTTGTGCTTGCTTTTATTAACATTGCGATGCACAGGATTTACATGCGTTGCCCACTTGGCTCTCAAACTGAAACTTTGTTTTTCCCACATGTCTTACTGCTGGCTGCAGCGTTTAGATTGATTCATTCATGCGAGGCAGAAAGTGGCCGAGAAAAACTAGTTTTGGATATTTTTTATTTTCCCATAGAAATATTCGACTTTGAGTTATGGAATTACTTATAAAACTATTTAAGGGTATTTATCTCCTTAACTGACACAAAAAGTGCTTCGACTTAAAGAAAATTCGACTTATGGAAGTTCGAGTTAAGGACGTTTCACTGTCAAAATAAAATAAAAAAATAAGTGGAAATGAACCCACCACCAGAAGAAGAAGGACACAATTTATACTTATTAAAATCCAGGGTCGGCAATGTTTTCTAAGTCTCGTAGACATTTAACCTCCTCCAGGATCTACAATTCCTAAATGTGGGATTTCCCGAAGAGTTCAGCCTTTATGGGGTGGCCTTTGCCTGTAGTCAGTTGTTTAGACGGTTCTTTGCCAAAACGGCAAGAATGGTTTTTTTTCATTTCCTTCAATTCTATTCACATTAGTCCTACAACCAATAATTTACCAACATTTGTTACCATTTTTGCATTTTTCTTCGAGTGTAACCTGGAACACGTTTTCTGGAGATCTGAGCGACAACAAGTTGTTGGTTATGAAATCATATATTCTGGAAACACGTTCGTTCATAAATATGTACACATGCACGCCAGATGAGATTTTCCTTTTTGTTGTACACCTACACTCACCCGTTCTCTTGATTTCCCCATGTTGGTATTTGCAGTCTTACATAAAAACATGGAAGAAGAAGAACAAAGTTCTACCGTGTTCGGACATAATCTTCGATAGAAATCTAATGAAAAGTTAAAACACAATTGAGCAAAACATCAAATCGTATTGTAGAGTAACCTGAAATGTATCAAGTATGAATAGAAAAAGGCAGGATTGTTTTTTTGGTTGTTGTTGGCAAATCTAATCACATTAAAAGTAATTTGTTATTTGTAATATACATGTGAGTGTGTGTGTGTATTAAAATAACTGTAATGCATATGGAATGAAGGCAAATATAATTTTTATTCCTTTGAATTTGATGAGATGTATGTATTTCCCACTTAAGTCATTTTGAAAATGGCACATCTAATATAACGACTGATAAGAAATAAAGGGTGTCTCAGTAAGGGTGCACTTTGTAAACTTAGTGTCATCTTGCAGTGGGAAAGTGACAACACCGAAATTTGCCAGCTGTCACATACGTGTATTTCGTTTATTAAAAATTATTGGAAAGCTTATGAAAATGCCTAAGCATCCATTAATCCGTTTTCTTTTTTTTTACTAACACTCAGGGGATATCCCCTATAAATGCCTAATATTTAACCTAATATTTTTGGAACATAAAAAAAGTTCTCTCGTAATATAATAAAAAATTTGGAAATATACAAAAAAAAAAAATCCACTCAAAAAATTGTTTTCCGTGTTTCTAAAATATTTCCCAACTAGTAAGTTGTAATGCGCCTATGGCGCCCGTTGAAATATGGAAAACAAATTTTGTTGAGAAAAAAAAAATTTGTTGAAAAAAAAAATTTTTGTTGAAAAAAAAAATTTTGTTGAAAAAGAAATTATTGTGGAAAAAAAAATTTTGTTGAAAAAAAAATTTTGTTGAAAAAACAAAATTTTGTTGAAAAAAAAAAATTTTGTTCAATAAAAAAAAAAAATTTTTTTTAAAAAAAAATTTTGTTGAAAAAAAAATATCTGTAAAAAAAAAAATTTGTAAAAAAAAATTATGGAAAAAAAAAATTTTGGTAAAAAAAAAATTTGGGGGAAACACAATTTCTGTACAAAAAAAAAATTTTGTTGAAAAAAAAAATTTTTGTTGAATAAAAAAAAATTTTTTTTGTAAAAAAAAATTTTTGTTGAAAAAAAAATTTCTGTAAAAAAAAAAACTCTGTAAAAAAAAACTTTGTAAAAAAATTTTTGGGGAAAACACATTTCTGTACAAAAAAAAAATATTTTTTTTTTTATTATTATTATTTATAGAATTATAGAATGCCTATTTAAATTCCTACGTACTGGGTGACAGAGTCAGTGAATCAGTGTCGAGGGTAAATATATATTAAGAAGATGTAATCGATTCCAAATCTCGTACAACCTACGATTTTTTTTGTATTAAATGAACCCACCATAACAATAAAGAACAGTGAGAAAGTTTCAGTCGGATTCCGAACCGCGTGTTATCTCTCGAAGAGGTGATCACAATTGACCAACGAGATCTTGTGATTTAACACCTTGCGACTTCTTCCTTTGGGGCCACATGAGAGATAAGGTCTACGCCAACAGCCCAGCGTCGATTCAAGACCTCAAACATAGAATTCGTGAGGCTATCGAGGACATAGGGCAGCCATGCTGCGATTTGGTTATGGAAAATTTCATAAAAAAGGATATGGTCCTGTAAGCGTGGTGGTGGTGGCCATTTGGCTGATGTTGCTTTTCATTATTAACGGCATATCTTCCTCTTTATTATAAAATAAACATGCGATCATTTAACTCAAAAAATTCCATTTTTCTTTGAAGGCCAAAATAACATCTCTTGTTGGAAAACCCTGTAGTTGACATTTCCACAAATTCTTTACATTTTCCCCTAAATCTCCATTAAACACCCAAATTTTTGAAATCTATAAAACAATGTGCCTCTCTTGTTTTTTTTTAAAGAAAAATGTGTGAAAATTGTTTTTGTATTTTCATATATTTTTCTTAACAAAGCGGTTTTAAATTTGTATGAATACGGCGGATAGTGGTCTACTTAAGTGTAAATTAGATCATGTACTTTCATCATCAACTACCCACTTTCTGTCGCTAATTAGAATATCTGTTAAATAGACAGGTGAAATCTATGCTCTGCCTTCGAGATGTCACATGAACTGCGTACGGCATATTTAAATTTTCACCGTCATTATCATATCAGCACTATCTTAATTGTGTTTACGGAACTCGAGAAGTTGTTTTCCCCCTTGTTTTGGGTCGTTTTTTTTTGTGTAATCTGAGATCAATTTTCCCAGTATTCGGTTGTAGTTGTAGACATGGCAAATTGACTTGTTGTGTCGTACATGAGCATCATGTTCCCATACACAGACACACCGAGTACATGGTTACACAGTACATAGTAATATGTATAGAATAAATAGACATTATGTAGTAACTGTTCAGGTAAAACTACTGCCACTATACTACAACTACTGAGTTGTAATCATGCCACACAATGGCCATGCAACTATTTCATGTTTAAACATTGTGTCTGTGTAGGTGTTTGGTTGTAGCTTACATCGTATACGCACACACTTACATCAACCACCTTTCGTATTAAACTAAACCTAAATACACAGATATCCCCACCCGAGTATGTATTTATACATTGGATACACACTGTAGGGCTGCCAGCACTGAGAACAGAGTCTGTAGATTTTCAAATATCTAGAATCATGATTTTTTGTCAGCATTTAGCAAGATATCCGCAGTAATTATTCATGTCTCATCTGCTAGTATTTGATGAGTAGAAATACGTTGTAGTAAATAAGAAACTCAACGGGGTTCACATTGTTGAATTAGTCTACAACTTCACCGAGAATACCATTTACCTGTTCTGATGTAGGTCTGATGCATGACAGTATGACAACTGTCCCCGCCATTCGAGTAAAATGTCCATTAAAGTCCATGAGGTTAGGAAGAATATCTGCGAGTTAACAGTCGGCTGATCAATATCTTCACCCCACCGAGTAAGGAATTCCCTCCGGAAAGGAAACTGCTTCTGAAATGATTTCCAGGATTCTTCCAACTGAGACGTAGAATAAACAGAGTCTCTTGAGGTTGACATGATTGTTGCAGTGAACTCCGGACCCATTATGTGCCATCACATAAGGCGGTGGCCCCCACTGATACTCTTAGAAGGTCAAGTAACCTCCAGTAAATCAGGTGTGTCCCTAGAACCAATTCCAGAATTCGCTGTGTGGGTGAATTCTCCCTCTTGGTGTTGGGGCCTGCCGAACACATCTGACACTCTATGAGTCAATGTGGCCGGTTGAGATCGCAACAAGACGCTGGACCATATTTAGCCTGCAATTTAGTTAGTAAACTGCAGCCATGACGAAACTCCCTGAAGGCCATACACTGTTGGACAGATTACGACAGCCTTAGGGACAAACCACCAACGATGGTAGATCTAGGACTCCGATGAGATCACGTAGCATTACTACTTCCAATACAAGTCCAGCACACTGACGGGTAGCACCAACATGAGTTTGCTATGACACCCACACGATCATAAATCATAGGCTCTCAATTTTTGAACACCTCAGGCCCATTCAGAGATGTACAGAAAAGTGAAAATTTATACTGCCTAGAAAGTATTTCCAAATAAATCTGGTAATTCTAATTATTGGTGATTAATTTGCAATGAAACTTTGCAGCCATCTGTATGGAGTGTTTTCAACCGTACGATCCCTTGAAACATAAAAGCGATCAAATACCTTCAATATAAACAGCAAACAATTGAACTTTTCTGTAGATCTCTGAAGGACTCTGATGACAAAATCACAATTTAAAATACGATTTTTTCAGGAGAGCCGTTTAAAGTTTTCAATTGCGTCTTACTTAGCAAATATCGGAAATGACTCTTGGGTTTTCCGAATAAACTAGGGAAAAACAAAAGTCAGCTTAAATATGAGATTAACAGCTTTTTCTTGAACAGAAAAACAAAATGGGAATTTTGTATAGTGTGCCACTATTGAAGTAAATGAGAGATGAGAGATGTTGGTAAGGGCAAAATTCGATAAAATTGTTTTTGGTTTATATTTTTTAACTTTTACCCAAAGACATCCTAAGTCACCAATTTGTCTATTTGGAGTTCAGTTCGTAGAGAATATAGACGGCCTTTGGTTTTAAACTATTTTGGTAAGGGCAAAATGCGATAAAATTGTTTTTGGTTTATATTTTTTTAACTTTTACCCAAAGACATCCTAAGTCACCAATTCGTCTATGGGAATTCAGTTCGTAGAAAATATAGATGGCCTTTGGTTTTAAACTATTTTCCCCAAAAATTTTCTGATATTTTAGCCGCTTTGGCACATGTTTGCCGCTTTTCTTCTGTTTCCCTTGTTTTGGATGTTTACTTCCCTTTTTAGCGCTTTTTTATCCAATTTTCCTGGAGTATTTACACCGTGTTACACACATACTTTTTCGGAAAGGGGATAAAAAATAGAAATACACGTGTATCGGCGATTTTCATGTACACGTCAGAATTTTTTTTTTAAGTTTGAAGTATGAATCTCGTAGTGGCCTGTGTGAAAGCCTTTGGACCGATTTTTAACCCTTTTTCAGTGATACAATCGAGCTGATTTTTGGCAGGCAGACTCGTGGAAATGTCTGTATCACGTCAAATTTAAAAAAAAAAATAGATTTTTATCAATTCTCAGATTTTCCTAAATTTTTTTTTTTTTTTTAAATGGTTATCGTTTTTTTTAAGGTTTCAGTTCAAAAAACATTTTTTTTTCGTAACGCTTAAGTAGTTTACAAATTTGGAGTCTCTTCAAGTTATGCTAAGAAAAGTGAAAAAAATATTTTTTTTTTAAAAAATAATAAAAATTGGGGAAAATCTGAGAATTGATAAAACATTTTTTTAAAAAATTTGACGTGATACAGACATTTCCACGAGTCTGCCTGCCAAAAATCAGATCGATTGGATCACTGAAAAAGGGTTAAAAATCGGTCGAAAGGCTTTCACACAGGCCACTACGAGCTTTATACTTCAAACTTAAATCGCCGATACACGTGTATTTTTATGTTTTCCCCTCTTTCCGAATATGTGCATTTGGTTCATAGGACAGAAAAAAATCTATTTTTTGTAACACGGTGTTATCAGACTTTTGCTTCTTGTCTTTAATAAAAATTTGCACATATCTGTTAATTTAACTATTTTCGTAAATTTTGTTATTTCTACGAGGAGATAAAAACGACCTCTTTGCAGGCAAACATATATATGTTTGCATACGATCATATATGTAATTGCATGCAATCATATATATGTTTACAATTTTATGGGAGAATTTATGGGAGTGTTTAGATTTTACACACAGTGTTTGGCTTCTCCTGTGAAGTTATGAAAATTCTTGTTAAGTCATTTTGGATTTCTGGTGACGATATGAATGCGTCCGTCTCCAAACATATATATGATTGCCTGCAATCGTATATTTAACATATTTTTGTTCGTGATTTAATTTAATTTAATGTTCAATATTTTGTGTCGACCTTTTTTAATTATATTGAATTTATTTATACTTTTATTACTTGTCTAGTTTTGTCCCATTTTGGACTTATCTCTCTTCAACGCATTTCCACCTACAATTGTCAACAGATTTAGAGTAGGATACTTTTTCCTGTTTCCCATCATTTAAGAAAAGTTGTAACAATTTCCCTTAGTTCCTTGTATTTCAACCGCTTCAGCCGTTTTTTTAAATTTTTGCCCGCTGCTGAGACAACATTTCCTCAAGAGTAGCGAACGGTAGAATTGATTGTCAGCCTTTGCATTTCTCATACTATCCGCATTGTTTCCACTCCAGAAATCCCCAATCCCCAAATAGTTCCCCGTAAGAAAACTGTTTAATCCCTGTCTTGATGCGTTTTTAGAACCAATTCGAATGGAGATTCTCATGTTACAACTCTAGTGAATGTTGGGTTACATTACATTGATTATTTTTACATTATGTGTCTATTTGGGTGTGTGTGTGTAAATGATGTTGTTGTTCTTGTTGGTTGCCATTGAGGGTACAGATCTGCTTTAGCCGCCAAAGTTTATAGTTCAAAGTCAATATGTGCCCAACACATTTGCCTTAACGCTTTGCGCTAAAGCGTAAACACACGATGTCGTCGTGAGCGAGAGAGAGAGAGAGTTGGAATATTCAATTCACTTTTCAGGCGCGTATCCACCACCACCACCCCCTTAATTCAAGGTCGAGGTATACTCATTTGATTTGTATACGTATGCGGTTGTATGGGTTCCGAATGGAATGAAGATTGATTGGGTAATTTGTGTTTAATTGAAGATTGTTTCAAACGTAACATTTCTAGTGAATGGATTGTTATTGTTGTAACATGGAAAAAACGAAAACAATGGAAAATTTTCAATTATATTTTTAATTTTGTTGAAATCCTGCTCAACAAGTGTTACCAAATTTATGGAACAATTCCCTGAATAAAAGAAAACACACACACACACACACAATATGGCAATTATTACATGTACTGGCTGGTGGAAGGGGGGGGGGACCCGTTTTGGTGTCAGAAAAAACAACGACAGCGCCACAAGAAGTGTTTATTTGATTGACAATGTTGACAATGTCATACACGCACACACACACACACGCACGTGTCTGTGTCATGTGGCACAAAAACGTGGCTGGCCTCTTTTGCAATTTCAGGTGACAGCACCAGATGCGCGCTTGTTTGGTAGTTAAGTGAAAATCGACCCAAAAAACAAATATTTATTTAACATTGGTTGAAATTTACTATGAATGTAAAATGTATGTATGTGTGTGTATGCCATAATACAGAGCTTAAGGGCGATAGACCACATGTTTACCGATCGCTTTAGAAGGACTTTCTGAGCCGTTCAAGCCGTATCCATCCATCCATCCGTCCGTCGGTTCGTCTGTCCTATCTATTCGGTTTGCAAATATGAACTAGCAGGATATGGAGGAGACCTACCAGAAATTGGTGAACATTCGATTGATATCAGTCATGATGTTAAGAACTGTCGTGATTTGAGGTCCTGCTGTTGTAGAAGTTTCCAATGACGCCCGATATATGTATTGTTGTAGCCCCAAAGTATGAGTATTCAACTCATTTTGTATTGAACACGACTTCATTAATGTGCTTTCATTCGGCTGGGTTTGCAGTGGCGCATCCTGTTAATCAAATTTGACCTTGGAGACGGTTACTGAGTGTATTTCACAAATGGTTTGTTCGATATTCGCCTTAACCAAGATTGCCTCAAGGCATCCTTTTTAGCGGCACATTCTTTTATAGATTTTTTAAAATTTGGTGGTTAAAGGGTTAAGGGTATGAAATTGTAAAGGATTTCCCTATATAATCCGATATAACCTACAAAAAGTTGTGTAACGACGTCTATTGACATAACCGGGACGTCGGCTAAAGCGATAAACGTACTTGGCGCCCAAAAGAACGATTGTGGCGTGGGATGTGTGGCATTGGTTTGTCATCCTGCTGAAACCAAATACTGCCTGAGTCCATGTCCTCAACCGCATGTCTCTGAAACGCACCCCGTTCATCAAAATTAAAGAAAAAATTGGCCAATGATGCCCCGCTGTCATTATTGTCATTTCGACCGATTTTTAACCCTTTTTCAGTGATCCAATCGAGCTGATTTTTTGCAGGCAGACTCGTGGAAATGTCTGTATCACGTCAAGTTTTTTAAAAAACAATCTCAGTTCTCAGATTTTCCCCAATTTTTATTATTTTTGAAAAAAAAAAAAATATTTTTTCACTTTTCTTAGCGTAACTTGAAGAGACTCCAAATTTTTAAACTACTTAAGCGTTACGAAAAAAAAATGTTTTTTGAACTGAAACATTAAAAAAAACGATAACCATTTAAAAACAATTTTTATCAATTCTCAGATTTTCCCCAATTTTTATTATTTTTGAAAAAAAAAAATATTTTTTCACTTTTCTTAGCATAACTCGAAGAGACTCCAAATTTTTAAACTACTTAAGCGTTACGAAAAAAAATGTTTTTTGAACTGAAACATTAAAAAAAACGATAACCATTCAAAAAAAAAAAAAAAAAATTTAGGAAAATCTGAGAATTTATAAAAATCTATTTTTTTTTTTAAAAATTTGACGTGATACAGACATTTCCACGAGTCTGCCTGCAAAATTAGCTCGATTGGATCACTGAAAAAGGGTTAAAAATCGGTCGAAAGGCTTTCACACAGGCCACCACGAGCTTTATACTTCAAACTTAAAAAAATTCTGACGTGAACATGAAAATCGCCGATACACGTGTATTTTTATTTTTTATCCCCTCTCCGAAAAAGTAAATTTGGTTCATAGGACAGAATGTGTGTAACACGGTGTAATATTCGGCCCGGTCTAATAATAATGGGGTTTTTTTTTTTACATGTCATACATTAAATAAATACAATCACCATTCGCAAATAAATGAAATCTACACATGCCCAAAATACAAATCAAACAAAGTTATTCCTACGTTAACCAAATTATGTGTCGAGTAGGTGTGTGGCTGTGTAAGTGTGTTTGAATATATCCCACACTAACACACACATAAGATATTCATAATTTAATGGAGATTTGACAATAGAGAAGGATGGGAGGGATGCGTCTCCCCTGGTCTCAGTCAATCCCATGCAATTTGTTTAATATTGTCAAAGTTCAATAGATTGTTGGCACAATTACGAAATGATTAAACCAGACATGTAAAAGAATGAAATCAAAGGCAATCGTTTCGAAGCTCTTGCAAGTCTAGGTAACACAGCCAGTAAAAGGGCAAATAATATGTAACAATTTAACATGAGATGTTTGAGTTTGTTAATGGTATCTTTGAATTATCATTTATTATTATTATTGTTTTTTTTTTAAATATATGAGAACGACCGGATTTTTTTTTATATAATTACAATTCTGACCAAAGCTTCTTGTAGAAATCGAACCCCGTTTTTTCTTTCGCTTTTAACTACAAGACTGAACGCCGATTTTTTTTTTAAAATAACAATACAGACCAAAGCCTCTGGTGGAAATCAAACCCCCACTCTGATAGGCAAAAACGCTACCAACTCGCATTCCAAGTTACAGATATAGGGTTATCCATTTTGTGTTTCCAAAAGTAAACGTAAATAAAACACATATAAAATGTTTTTTTTTCATGATATTTCTTTTTTATAAAGTTTGAACGACAATTTTGTTTATTAACATACCCACCGAGTGAGAAATGTGCTTCATAACCATAATCTCCTCTTAAAGCACGATATGTGGCTGTGCCAGAATCACCATTTTTGTAGTAGGTTTTAATAATTTTTAATAATTTGTGTGATAGTTAAGCGATCCATTTTCGCCAATGTCAGACTTCCAACTGAAAAGAAAAAACAATTGATTTAACAACTTAGTTTGACAGATGTCGAATTCCAGCCCTATACTTTTGAAACCACGAAATGAATAACCCTATATTTCACTCACAACTGTTGACGACTTCACTGCTCTCCGGTCCTGCAATAGTGTACAAATATTGGATGACAATTCCACACAATATCTTCATATTTGCTTGTGTTATCTGTTCATTTATTTATTTTTGTTTGTTGGACTGACTTAGGGGGAAGGGGGGAGATGAGGTCCTGCCATCTGTAAGATTGTTTATTACTATTATTATTATTGTTGTTGTTGTGTATGTGCGTTATTATTTGCTGCCAATCAAAATAGAATAAACTCTATCGTCATAATTCAATTCGGTTACTAACCTACCAAAAATACGCACCATCATATAAAGGGTGATTTTTTTGAGGTTAGGATTTTCATGCATTAGTATTTGACAGATCACGTGGGATTTCAGACATGGTGTCAAAGAGAAAGATGCTCAGTATGCTTTGACATTTCATCATGAATAGACTTACGATCTGCCACAACGTCGAATTTTCAGTGAATGGGCCCTAGAAAAGTTGGCAGAAAATCCGCTTTTTTATCGACAAATTTTGTTCAGCGATGAGGCTCATTTCTGGTTGAATGGCTACGTAAATAAGCAAAATTGCCGCATTTGGAGTGAAGAGCAACCAGAAGCCGTTCAAGAACTGCCCATGCATCCCGAAAAATGCACTGTTTGGTGTGGTTTGTACGCTGGTGGAATCATTGGACCGTATTTTTTCAAAGATGCTGTTGGACGCAACGTTACGGTGAATGGCGATCGCTATCGTTCGATGCTAACAAACTTTTTGTTGCCAAAAATGGAAGAACTGAACTTGGTTGACATGTGGTTTCAACAAGATGGCGCTACATGCCACACAGCTCGCGATTCTATGGCCATTTTGAGGGAAAACTTCGGAGAACAATTCATCTCAAGAAATGGACCGGTAAGTTGGCCACCAAGATCATGCGATTTGACGCCTTTAGACTATTTTTTGTGGGGCTACGTCAAGTCCAAAGTCTACAGAAATAAGCCAGCAACTATTCCAGCTTTGGAAGACAAAGTTGCCCAAAATTGGACTTTCCGAATGGACCACCTAAGCCGCAGCCGCGGTCAACATTTAAATGAAATTATCTTCAAAAAGTAAATGTCATGGACCAATCTAACGTTTCAAATAAAGAACCGATGAGATTTTGCAAATTTTATGCGTTTTTTTTAAAAAAAAAGTTATCAAGCTCTTAACAAATCACTCTTTACAAATAAAGTGTATAAATATATAATAAAAAAATATATATATAAATGTATAAGTAGGTACATGTACATGTGTACACTGGAGCGGCAGTTTTTTGTTTTGAATTTCAAGGAGTGCGGGTCGGAATATTTTGACAATTGGTCTCAATCTTAAATGCTGAAAACACGTGCCGCAATTAACGTCAAACTAGGGTAAATTTTGTACTATAAACCACTGAAATCGTTGGATTTGGATTTGTATACTGAAAATTTGAAGAAAATTTGACAATGTTAACATGGTATACTTGGAGGTCAAAGTTCACTTGTGGGGATGTTTTATATTTATTTTCAACGTTTATTTTTCGGCCGATTTTTGTGAAATTTGGCTTAATTGAGTCACTGGGTCCAGTAATTAAGTGACATAAGTTTATGTTGTAGAGAAATGGAATGACAATGAGATTGAGGTACATATCATCAATATATATATTTACCCTCGCCACTGATTCACTGACTCTGTCACGCAGTACGTAGGAATTTAAATAGGCATTCTATAATTCTATAAATAATAAAAAAATAATATTTTTTTTTTTACAGAAATTGTGTTTTCCCCAAATTTTTTTTTTTTAAATTTTTTTTTTGCAAATTGTTTTTTCAACAAAATTTTTTTTTTCCACAAAATTTTTTTTTCCAACAAAAAATTTTTTTTTCCACAAAAATTTTTTTTTCAGGAAAAAATTTTTTTTTCAACAAAATTTTTTTTTTCAAGAAAAATTTTTTTTTCAACAATAAAAATTTTTTTTCGAATGGAAATTTTCAACATAGGAACAAAAAATCCGTGTTGCTACACCTCCAAAAAGTTTGTGGTTGTTTCATTCTCTAATAAACAATAAACTGGTGTTATTTGTCATAGACAACAACCATAAACTATGATGATTCTTGTATGTATTTAATTGATTTGAATTTGTGGTTGTTGTCTATGCTAACATTACCAACCGCCAATCTCACAGATCATACTTTGTGGATGTAACTTAACGAAACACACATACTTGATCGAAAGTGAGAAACGATCTCGCTAACTGAAAGGCTCTGAATGGCTATTAAAATTCTGAGACGATCCAGTTCCCATGCGGGGGATTTCATTATCGCTCGACAGCTTTCAAAAAGCATTTCATCAGTTTTCTTAAAGTCTCTGAAGATCTGAAGATTTATAGATTCTCTAGAGTTAAATTTCCTAACCTGTTGGCTTTCATGGCATCAGAAGGCGGCTTGCTACCCAAATGTTTTCGAGTTAATTACACACGCTGTACCCGATCTTATAGACCAGGTCCGTACTCATTTGCAATGTGACACAAGAAAGCTAGTGGAGATTTTCGAATTGAAACCCAATTAGACAACCGTTTCATCTCTCACTTCCAGTGACATTGGTCCGAATAAACCAACTGTAACCACCCTGTATTTTGGTGAGCACTAAAATTCACCGAATGTTCAGCAAATATTTGCTCTTGACTCGATGAGTTATTGTTTCGGTTGACCTTAGACACTGAATATGTGGTGAATTTATCATTTATGAAAAGGATTAGCCGAAGATTTTCCTACAAATTTCACAGAATTCTGTTCACATCACGAAATGTTCTATTAGCACCGCAGTTATGGCTTTGTAATCGAACGGAGTAAATGGCAACGAGAATCACGGAATACATGAACACATGATTGATTGATGGTTGAATGAACGAAGGAACAATGACCGGATGAATGGGATGAAAAGTGAATAGATGACCGATCTGATGGATGGCTGAGGGAGGCATGAATGGCTAAATATGGCCCAGCCTCAGAGTCTGTAATAGGACGACGACGACATAAAAAAGGACATGACAATACACCGAATGACATGCGAGAAAAATGAACAGCAAATGGAAATCATTTCATGACCAGACATGTCTGGTCTGTACCAGTCTGATCTGGTCTTGCCTTTCATCTCTTTATTTGCTGCCTGGCTATTCTGTGATGTCCAACAACAAGACATTATTATCAAGAGAACAAACAACCGAGCACAACACAGCAGAGCTTTGAAGATAATATTGTGCTTAAAGCAAAAAAACAAAACAAAAACGAGTTGCATATTGGACAGCATGAGGAATTAATGATTCGGGTAATTCTGTTTTATATTGAGGTTTGATTGATATCATTTAGCCTCTAAACACACACATGGACATGGACCCACACACACATACCCATAATCTATGTGTATTATATAGACGAGTATTTAAAGAGTTACTAAATGTTAAGGCACTCTGGCCAGATTGATGGAGCTCTGATGTTTTCGTGGGAACTGTGCGGTCAGTCATGTCATTTGTTTCAATTACCAGCTTTTTGTTCTCCTTTTTTAAACGAAGTCCATTCAAATCTGTTTTTTTGTTTTTCTAAGCAAATTGTTTTATGGGAAATAATTTTTAGGTAATTGCTGCCATCAAGCATGGACATCAAGCTCAAAACTTGAAACACACAAATCACTTTGCGCAAGGACAGTGTGCCAAAATGTAGAAAATGGCCAAATTGTATTGTTTTAAATCAGGGAAATGTTTTCAACAGGATGGACATCATTTTTGTGGAAATTAGGCATTGGAGACATATTTGTTATGCCAAACTATCAACAAAAGCGGCGAGAAAGGAACCCATAGTAGGGTGATGAGTGTGAAGCCGTCACTGTAGAGAAATGGAATGACAATGAGATTGAGGTGCATATCAATATAAACGAGTAACATATCAATATTAAGTCTCAACCACTCGTCTGGAGAGGTGACACAAACGTCGAGAGTGTGCTGAGGATTTGAAAGAAACACTTCTAAAGCCTGATAGCGGCCGAAGAACTATACGAAGAAACGTCCACCTCCTCACCCAGATAAGAACGACCGGAGAAGATGAGCTGACAATGAATACAAAAGCTTCAGTCCAACAGAGACGTTGAACGACAACTACCACAAAAGGAGCAGACATGAAACACCGACGACCAAGTGGAACAAGACATGAAATCCTTGGTATCACCAACTGGATAAAGCACACATAAGGTCGTCCTTAGAAATCATTAAGCAGAACAAGATCATTAACAAGGTGCTTTCCATCTCGGAAATGCTGGCGACTTTATGAGTAGGAGAGTCATCTCTAAGTCATGTAAGACTTCTTAAGAAAAGCATTATCCGTTCGAAGCTAGCTTTTAAACAGTAGGTCACGGTCAGTGAGTTTACACAATTATGTGGCGCACAGCTCACTGATTCGAGAGAAGTTCCCCGTGTGTTCTTTCATTGAATGTTAAGGGAAATAAGTAAGACTTATTTCTGTGGGAGTATTTGAAAGGCTGATTTTTTGCAGGCAGGCTCGTGGAAATGTCTGTATCACGTAAAATTTTTTAAAAACAATTTTTATCAATTCTCAGATTTTCCCCAATTTTTATTATTTTTGAAAAAATATTTTTTTTCACTTTTCTTAGCATAACTTGAAGAGACTCCAAATTTTTAAACTACTTAAGCGCTACGAAAAGAAAATGTTTTTTGACTGAAACCTTAAAAAAAAAACGATAACCATTTAAAAAAAAAAAAAATTTTGGAAAATCTGAGAATTGATAAAAATCTACTTTTTAAAAAATTTGACGTGATACAGACATTTCCACGAGTCGGCCTGCAAAAAAAGCAGCTCGATTGGATCACTAAAAAAGGGTTAAAAATCGGTTCAAAAGCTTTCACACAGGCAACTAAGAGTTTAATACTTCAAACTTAAAAAAAAAATTCTGACGTGTACATGAAAATCGCCGATACACGTGTATTTTTCAAATTGAAAAAAAGTGGTAAAACGGGTAAAATTTTAACAATGACAAAAAGGGACAAAAGCCCCTTTATTTTTTTTATGGTTAAATTACTTTTACTGAACCAAAAAAAATATGTAATGTTATATGTTAAAAATTTACGTTCTTTTAGCATATAAACATTAGGGTGTCCAGAAAAATTTTTTTTTCGCCTCAACCTGATTTTGATAGCTTATGTTGGAAAGAGTTTTTGTGAATTTTTCAGATTTTTTGGAAAAGTTTTAGAGGTGCCACAAACCGGTATTTTTGCGAATAATTCGGCTTAACCCTAGGATAGGCGATAAGCTTTCGATCACTAAATTGACCTCTTGGTCTGGGCAGACCACATGACTATAATAGACAGATTTTTGGCTATAAACATACTGTATACCTAATCATGGGGTCTTAATTCATATGGAAATTGTTGATATGTGTTATACATAGTCATTTAAAGCGAAACTGTATCTACATACTTCCAAAATAAGGTAAAAAGGTCACAAAAAATAATATACAAAAAAGGTAAAACATCCTCTTTTTTGATAAAATCAAATTTCATGTTTATTTTTTCTTCTAGATCGATTGCTTCGGTTTCATAGGCAGAACAAAATAAAAATCAAAACAAAATCAAAAATAAAGAGAAAAACAAAGACAAAAGCAAAAACAAAACCAAACTTCTACCTTTCATGAGGGTTTCATGAGTAAACTCATAGCTTGATTGCTGTGGTCTACTCAGGCCAAGAGGTTAGTTTAGTGGTAATTTTTTTCCAACGGGAATTTCTCCCCATTAGCTTGCAATTTCCGAGTCAAAATTTAATTCGTCCGAGTCAGCATACTTCCCTTATAGATATCAACACCCTCAATTTTTTAATTTTTGCCTTTAAAAAATATTATAAGCGCTCAAAGTCAAATTTGGTCTGGCCAGACCAAGTAGTCTATCCTAGGGTTAACTGAGTTTTTCCGTATTTAAAGCACAAGTTGGTCAATACAAATTATTTTTTAAGTCGTTGAGTCATCATTTTAAAACAAAAATTTTCAAAACATCAATTTGATGTATATAATTCATAAGTTTTGTAATTTTTTTTTGCTCATTTAGTAGTCACGTATACAATTTGTTGGGAAATTTTTTACAGAAACAAAAAAAGAAGACTTGCATAACTTTTAAACAATTCATGAAAGTGTATAAAACTAATGATGCAGTTTAGACACTCATAAGTTTGATATGATGAGAGTAAAGTTAACAATTTTTTTTTCGCCTTTCAAACGGCTTTAAATACAGAAAAACTCAGATAGCTGGCATCAAAAAATTCGGTTATCAAACGACCAAAATATTTTTTTGTTTCAAAAAAACTGTTGCTTCTTTGGCTTTAAAACGTATCTCCGGCTGAGACGACGAGCAACTGTTTGCCCGGTTGCATTGCGTTTATATGGTTTTTTTTTACTGTGGCGAATTAATTAAGCATTTAGGTCACAATGACAGCAGACGAAAAACGCCTCGGAGATATCTTTAGCAGATCTCAATCATTTATTAAACGCTGGACATGGCGATCCATCTAATCAAACAAGATATTGAAGGTTTTCTAAAAAATTATCTCATGAATTTCCATTACTTACATTTCATTAATTTAAAATTGAATTTATATTTCCGTACCTTCATAGGTTTTCACCCCGTATTTGTTATGAAAAATGTGTGAAAATTGTTTTTGTATTTTCATAAATATTTCTTAACAAATGTTTTTTTTTAAAGTTTTTATAAATACAGAGGTTAGTTTTTAAATATCATGTAAATTCTAGAACACAGAGTTGTATGGGAGTGCAATAAACAATAAAGTGATATACCAAATTGAAAGCGTAGCGTACCAAACCGACCACGTTGGCTAATAGCGAAACGTTTATTAGGAATTGCAAATAGCACTGAAAGCACCGTGTGAGCACTGAGCAAATGGAAAAAGCTCACTAAACAACCGTTTTTTAAAAAAGGGTATTTTAAAATCCATTTCGGGTAACGATACCAAAAAAGCACCACAAAGGGTGCGAAAAGCACCAAAATGGCAAAGCTGAATTTATTTGATTTTTGCAATGTGTTAGTGAATGCAATGTGTTAGTGATAGGAAATGAGGGTATTGGAAGGAGGAAAGAGGGAGTGACGCTTGTTGACGTTGGCCTTGAATTTGATAATGTCATAGCTAGCAGGAAGATTATTCCATTTAATTGAAGCAAATAACAAATTTTATCAAAATTATTGTTTACCAAAACTCTTCCTGGCGGAGCCTGGCAACATCTGACATGAGTATAGTCAGGCCCGGCCAGTTTCAGCGTCTTGCTGTAGACTTAAGATAATGACATCGGAAAAAACTCCCATCAGTTCTTACCACTTATTGATTGGTCTAATCGCAAATAAAGCAATTTCCTTAAATGCCACTTATTTGTAATGCAATTTGTTTGTTAATAGTAAATCTTGCATCCATTTCTTTTGTTTTATTTTGGGCTAAATCCCTGTGGGATTAATATCAGTTGATATTCCGAAGTTTTTAAATTACTCTTTCCCAGCTCAACGAACAACAATTCACCAAAATGTTGGCCATAAAAGTTTATTGTTTATTTAACAAATCGAATCCTATCGCATTCAGGTCATCGCTGTTTTATCTCTTTACGGGCTGCCAGAGTGACTAACTGACGGCACTCAAATGTGTTTTTAATCCACAAATTTCTCCCGACTCCCTCCAATGTCTCAGTAGCCGTTGTAACCTTTGGCATTGTGGCACATTCCTTTTTCTCCACACTCAATTTACATACTTTCACACTTATGCACAGACCGATGTAGGGATTATGGATTCATGCAGTCATACGGACCGAGAGACAGACAGACATGCGAGTCGGTTCATCATATGTTCGTGCAAACAACTCCAAGGGCGTTTCCTCCTTGGCCATGGCAGACAAGGCCAGAACAACAAGTTGATGGTCAGCTAATGATATTATTGTTATTGGCCATGTTATCGTCGTCGGCACGTAGTTGGGCAGCGACTTGTTGGTACATGTGTTGGCCAGCTCAGCTGCCGCCATCAAAGAGTTGAGGGCGTTGCAAACAGACAAAATCACCCTGTAAGAGAGCCACAGCCAGTCATGCTGCAGCTGTTTGGTCAACAATAGGGGGCAGCAGCAAACTTCATTTAAAAAAAAATCGTATTTTCACCAATTTCCTTTTTGAGCTCAACAACTACAGATCGTATAACACACACACCAAAGAAGGAAGGAAATCAGCCAGAAACCTCATTTTCGTTTAGTCCTGCTCCTTCTGCTGCCCTTTGTGCCTGTGTGTGTGTGTTAGTGGCAAAAGTTAAAACATCCTTAAAGGGAACATATTCAAATCCAACAGCATAAAGTATGTGAAAAATCATCACATCACCGACGACGGATGAACGAAAGCATTTCAAATTTTGATTAGAGTTTGTTTAGGACTCCACTTGCCTCCACTATATTTGGCCCCGGCCAAATGGCATTAGCATATTTTTCCGAAAACTTTCCATAAACGATGAACTAAAACAGACACAAAAACAAAAGCAACCCATGCCAAAGGCAAACTGAAAACCGTGCATGGCCCGGATGAGATCAGATCACAGCAGAGATATTCTGATAAGAATAAATTGTATTCACAGTGGCCTGGTATTTAGATGATGCCTGGCAGTGGTGGTCGTTCGGACGGCTTATGACCTTTTCATGCATAAATTTCACTGGGCGCATACCTAGCAGAGTGTGGCGCTTATATCTGAATGTATATGTTCGGTGGGTTGTATGGAATCCTTTTGTTTATTGCAAATTTACTACAATTGCGGTCAAAAGTCAAATTGTTAACAAATGAAGTTTACGGTGATACACAACAGACAGTGGGACAAAGTGTTAGCAATTTATTAACTTTTTAAAGAAATACTTAAGGGCAGCATTGTTGGCAGAGTGTCATTGGATGTGTGAAGAATAGGGGTCTTTTTAACCCGTTAATTTGCCAATTGTGTACATACCGATTCCCGGGATTATGGATCGACATGTCCGCGAATAAAATACTACCAACAATTTAAACTATTGGGGAATTCACAAGGTGTACTAATGTTGTCAATACCGGAGAAATCATCTTAATATATATTTACCCTCGACACTGATTCACTGATACACTGATACACTGACTCTTTTTTTTTTACAAATTTTTTTTTTCAACAAAATTTTTTTTTTTCCAAATTTTTTTTTTCAACAAAAATTTTTTTTTAAAAATTTTTTTTTTTCAACAAAATTTTTTTTTCAAAAATTTTTTTTTACAAATTTTTTTTTCCACAAATTTTTTTTTTCAGCAAATATTTTTTTTTTTCAAGAAAATTTTTTTTTTTCAACAAAATTTTTTTTTCCACAAAAATTGTTTTTCCATATTTCAACGGGCGCCATAGGCGCATTACAACTTACTAGTAATATATATTTACCCTCGACACTGATTCACTGATACACTGGTTCACTGATTCACTGACTCTGTCACGCAGTACGTAGGAATTTAAATAGGCATTCTATAATTCTATAAATAATAATAATAAAATAATTAAAAAAATAATATTTTTTTTGTACAGAAATTGTGTTTTACCAAAAATTTTTTTTTCCAACATTTTTTTTTAAAATTTTTTTTTTACAAAAATTTGTTCTTTTACAATTTTTTTTTTTTTTACAAAAAATTTTTTTTTTCAACAAAAATTTTTTTTTCAACAAAATTTTTTTTTTGCGCGTAATTTTTTTTTTCAACAAATTTTTTTTTCCACATACATAATTTTTTTTTCGACAAAATTTTTTTTTAACATTTTTTTTTTTCAACAAAAAATTTTTTTTTCAACAAACATTTTTTTTTTCCACAAACATTTTTTTTTCCACAAATTTTTTTTTCCAGTTTTATTTTTTTTCAAAATAGGTTTCCTAAAATATTTTTTACAAAATTTTTAAAATTAAGTAACAAATACTTTCTCAAGCAAATTAACGGGCGCCATAGGCGCATTACAAGTTACTAGTTTCCAAATGTTTATTATTATTATTATTTCTACCTTTATGATTATTTTTAAAACGTTTTCCCACCTCCCCTATATTTTACCCGTCTTGCATAATTTGTGTAGTCTTTTCAGTATCCTAAAACTTGTTGGTCTCCCCAAATTTTAAATTATTTTTCATTTATATAATTCACCAGTATTGGACTCATTTGTTGGCAAAAATTTGTTTCAGCCTTTTCTATTTCCCCCTGTTTAACTATTTTGTTTCCATTACTTTCAATTTTGGCTCTATTCTGATGATAACAACTTTTTCACACACGCTTTTATTTTTCCCCCTTTTGTACCGTTTTGGCCACATTTTCGTCCCTTCTCCAACTCATTTCTACCTGATGTAGATTATTTCTCATTTATATTATAACAGTTTTGGGCCTGTTTTAGACCCTTTTCCTTTACGTCCAATTTTGGGCCCATTCCTGTAAATTTTTTTCACACATTTTTCTTTTTTCCCCTTTTGTACTTTTTTTATCCCGTTTTGGTCTCTTCTCTATCTTTTGCCCACATTTTTCAATCTTCAAGCATTTCCACCCTATTTTGTCCCTTTTTTTATCCCGTCTTGGCCCCTTTTCGTCAGTCCCGGGAAAGGTCGGTAAGTTAAAAACCCTAATGAAGAACAATACGGCTTCAAAGGAGTTGTCCACATGCTGGATTAAAATAAATACGTACCGGATTCTCATCCAGTTTTCTACTTAGCGGGTGGTCTCTTATGTTGACAGTGACGGCTCTTTCCTTCAAATCTTCAAATCTCCGTGTAGCGAAATAAATCCCTTTACGCTTGAATAACTTGGGTGAAATAATGCAAACTTAGTGAGGCACCTACCGGCTAAGTGTTGTGCCCTGTATTTTTTCCCCCCCGAACTTTTATATTTCCTCAAATCCCCTTCGTTGGTCCCACTGTGACTCTTGATTATAACGAATGCCTCATAAATAAAGCACAAATGTTCGTAGATTATTTTCAGTGGCTTGTACCAATATTCATTCATAAATACATGTAAGTTTATGGCTTTTCATAAAAGCTCACCACTTTCCATGGTAAAAATGGAAACCATCCCACCCCCCTCACTCCTTGCATTTAAGTCAGTTACTATGTATTCCATTCCCCCCCCCACCGAGTAATGAGCAGCTTCAGTTCATGGACAGAGAGTACGGGGTCACACCAAAGCAAACAGATGAAATCACAACGCAAAAAGTCACTCGCACATTAATTTATGTGAAATTGTTTGGTGTCTCTTACAAAATATTCATTTGATTCTGTTGTTTTGATTTCCATTCATTTGTCGAGTTAAGCCCATGAATGGCCAAACCGGGAAGTGTCTTTACACCGCAAACAGTTCGCTGAGCAAGGACGAAAATCAATTAAAATTTTCAAAACAATAAAATTCAAATTATACCCGTAATTATACGCGTCACTTTCTTCTTTATCAGTTTTGCTTTTAGCAAAAGCTCCCAGAAATAGGACAAATGTGCCAATTGCCCCGTCTAGTGTTTGTTGTGCTTAATGTTGTTTATATGCAAAATGTGTTTTCTATTTGTGAACACTCAAGGGAAAATGTTAATTAAATGTTAGGTTATGGTGGTTGAAGTAATGAGAGACAGAAATGTGGATGTTAGACCTGATACTAGGCAGGTCTTGAAGGTGTGCAGGGTGGTATTTAAAGGGTGATTTGTTTCAATTTTTTTTATATTCACACTCAGTAATTCTTGTCCCTTGATAATTGTACAGAGTGGTTGGACAACGAAATTTTTTGGAAATAATTCTGGAACTTCGGTTCGACTTGACCTCAGTGCCGAGCCATAGCCGAGGAGTTTTCATCAGAAAAATTGCGGTTCCCTAGACTCTCCGAGTGCTGTACACAACAAAGCTAAAGTTGTGATAACAAAATTTTTGGGTTAAAAACATAAAATTTTCCCATAATTTGATATTTGACCCCGAGTAGCCACGCATTTACCAAAAAAAATTTACAAAAAAAATTTTTTTTTACATAATTTTTTTTTTACAATTTTTTTTTTGCTGAAAAATTTTGTTTACAGATTTTTTTTTACAAAAAATATGTTTTTCAAAAAATGTTTTTTTTGCTGAAAAATGGTTTTTACAGATTTTTTTTTTTAAATTTTTTTTTAAAAAAAATATTTTTTTTTACAAACAATGCTTTTTTTTCCAATAATAAAAAAATGTCTGAAATAATTTTGGGTTAAAAACATCAAATTTTCCCATAAAATGTTTTTTTTTACGAATTTTTTTTTTTACAAACAATAGTGGTATTCTCACCGGGGTTGTTAGTTTGTTAGTCGTTAATCGTTACTTTTTTACACGCATTTTGTTGTTGTATATTTAACGAGCTATCGGATTAACATTTAACAAACTAACGATACGGCACCCCTGATAAAATAGTTGTTAGTTGGTAAATCACAATCAGCTGTTGCTACATGTTGATGTTGTGATTAATTTCTAAAAAAAGTTTTGTGTTTTGGGAATTTTCGTGTACATTGAGAGTAAGTATGTTAATTACATGATTTTTTATTTTACTTTAATAAATCATAAACTGTTCTTACAGTGGATAACCAAAAGAAAAAGCGCATTCGCACAAAAATGCAAAAAAAGTGGAGTCAAGTGGAGCAGAAACTGCTGTTGGATTTTGTGTTGGAAAATGTGGACATTGAAGTAATGTAGCACTATTTTGTATATGTTTATAAGATTATGCCAATGACTTATATGTATTTTCAGAAACCAACTAGTACAATCTATTATCAGAAATGTTTGGACCAGACCAAAATTGATGCAACATGCGAAATGCTACGATGCACAGTTCGATACTGGAAAGCTACATTTAATAAAGCTGATACATTTAATAACTGAAGAATTATTTGTTTTACACTTTCTCGTGGCATGTTTTATTTTTTTCAAAATAATAAATTGTGTCAGAACAATAAATCAGCTGTTTTACTACGAAAGTTACCAGACTACCAAAGTTTTAAAGAGGGGGTCGTTCACAGTTGGTAATTTTAACAAATTAACAAACTACCGAGTAACAAATTAACAACTTCGGTGTGAATACCACTAATATGTTTTTCAAAAAATTTTGTTTTTTTTTTGCTGAAAAATGTTTTTTTACAGATTTTTTTTTTTTAAATTTTTTTTTTTTTTTACAAAAAATATTTTTTTTCCAATAATAAAAAAACTGTTTTTTTTTTATAAAAAAAATGTCTGAAAAAATTTTGGGTTAAAAATATTTTTGTTTACAAAATTTATAATTTTTTTATCAAATCTCCGCCACAAAACTGTATTCCTTTCATTGATAATAAAATGCGAATGAAGTTAACAAGTTGAATGAAAAGCCCCAAAGTTATCACTAAAGTTGGCCAACATTAGCTGAAATCAAAATATTTTGATTTTCATCCAACCGACGACCAACCTACAGACATCAGACAGTTATGCGGCCCTTGACTATCACAATACCCAGGGTTGTATCTCAGTTTTTGTTGTTGGTCAATTGCCACTATTTTCTATTATTGTGTCATGGTATTGGCTCCCGATTGCCACAAAGTTTTTCAACTGCTCATATTTTTAACTGTATTTTCCTAAGATTATTGTAAGGGGTCCGCCATAAAACGTTTTTTTTTTCAAGTAGTACTTATTTCGGTTTCGTTATTTTCGTTATCGGGCCATATTGAACGAATTTTTTTTTACAAAAATTGAAGAGGAGGATATTGGCAACATTTGTTTTCAACAGGACGGCGCTACGTGCCACACAGCCGAAGCTACACTCGATGTTTTGCGCGCTGTTTTTGAAGATCGCATTATCAGCCGCAAAGCAAATAAACTTTACTTGAAACAACCTCCGAACACTCGATTTACTTGTGTGTAAACATTTGAAAAAGACAGATTTTCAGCGTGTATGTACCACCCAGTGTGTCGAACTAATATTAGACTTTGGTTAGGGTGACCCTAATACCATCTACTTTGATTTTACTGTTTTTCTTCTGTCAAAACAGCAATTTATTAGAGACAAAAAGAGAAAATCTGTAACGTGCACCCCCATGAAGACAATACCAAGTCCAATAGACGAAATTTCTTGGGGGTGTAACCTTAATAAGTAAGCGCGACTATTCATTGGAGTGTATCATTTTTATGGGTATTTCGGTCTTAATTGCTGGATTTTTTGTTTTTGTTGGTTCGCGGCGACACCAATTTAAAGGAAAATGCTAATTTATGTTTATTTTTCAAGTTTTTCTCTTTTTTTTCTTTTTGTGTTTGCTTCTGCCTAAACTAGTGAGAACAATGAAATGACAACGGTTACGTTAAGGAATGCGTTAAGAGATTTCATTTGGCATCTGCTGTTTGATTTGTTGTTTCACTCCATGCGTCTTGTGTCCTCTTCGTGGGCAATGTCTTTGGGGTCCGTTTGCTTGTGACGGCCACCGAGGAATATGTCAAGTGGCATAAAAACGTAAGGCATCGGAATTTATTGGTTTCTTTTGCATTATGGCCACGGCATTTCACGGTTGATGGGTTTCTTATGTTTGAGCCTTGCCTTGCAGGCAACTCAAAGATGCTCTGAATCTATTTAGTAGCATTGTACGACATTGCGACATAGCGTCTTTTGTGTTGCATGGTGTTGCCGGCTTCCGCGAAGGCAGCAACGAAACCTTTCTCAGTTTCAGCGGTTGCAGTTGTGCTGTTCAGCTGTCACGTTTTTAATGATATGTGATTCAAACAGAACTCGCCGCTGGAATATAATTCAGCATCTTAATATATATTTACCCTCGACACTGATTCACTGATACACTGATTCACTGACTCTGTCACGCAGTACGTAGGAATTTAAATAGGCATTCTATAATTTTCTATAAATAATAATAATAAAAAAAATAATATTTTTTTTTGTACAGAAATTTTGTTTTCCCCAAATTTTTTTTTCCAACATTTTTTTTTTACAAATTTTTTTTTTACAAAAATTTTTTTTTTTACAAAATTTTTTTTTCAACAAAATTTTTTTTTTCAACTAAATTTTTTTTTCCACAAAAATTTGTTTTTCAACAAAAATTTTTTTTTTCAAGAAAAATTTTTTTTTTCAAGAAAAAATTTTTTTTCTACAAAATTTTTTTTTTCAACATAATTTTTTTTTTTTCAACAAAATTTTTTTCCATATTTCAACGGGCGCCATAGGCGCATTACAACTTACTAGTTTCTAATATTTTTGAAATTGAGTTATTTTTCTGTGGCTTGGTGTCAAATTTTTTTCGTTTTTGGGTAATACAGTCGAGTCCGGTTTTAACTAACTTTCGTCTATAACGAACTTTTGTCTATAACGAACTTTTGTCTATAACGAACTTTCGTCTATAACGAACTTTCGTCTATAACGAACTTTCGTCTATAACGAACACTTTTTTAGTTTCCAAGAGTTTTGCTTCTATCCTATTTTACCCTGGATATAACGCACTTCGCTTATAACGAACTAATTTGTCGAGTCCCTAGGAGTTCATTATAACCGGACTCGACTGTATTTGTATGAGTGATACATATTAATATTACTCAAATAATATTACTCATACGCTCCAAAAATTGGCTAATGTTATTCTACAAAGCAAATGTGAATTGATTGATGCACTTTTAAGAATCATTCCTTGGAAGTTTATGTGTTCTAGAAAGTTGTTGATCGAGATCTAAGGTAAATTTTTGTAGTTGATTGTTTCCTTGAATTTTGTACGGTTGGCTACCTATGGACTTGAATAGGGGGAAAAGGTTAAACAAAATCAAATTTTTAATAGTTTTTTTTTGTGATTTTCCCCTCCCTGATGAAGTTTTTCCCAATTGTTGTTCTCTATGACAAGAGCTCGGAGAGTAAATTAAAATACCAAACAGTTTTTTTTTTTTGGAAAAAGTCAAATTAAGCCAAGTCTCTGAACTAAATTTGAGTAATCTAGGTAACTAAGTCTGTCAACTGACTCATTAGTGTCTTTCTTTACATTTTCTTAGCATTTGTTGTAAATTGTATCCCTTAATGCCTAACTAAATAGTTTCCCTTAGTCTCCACTTGTGTCATTTCCATTTATTGTTCCAATTCCAATTATAGCCCTTTAGAACATGTATGTTTTTTAATGCCTTTGCAAAAGTACAACTCTCCGAATGCAATCAAAAAGTTTTCGAAGCATTTAACTAAATTGACTGAAATTGTATTAAGTTGTTCTGCTGGTGTGGTGTCTCTGTCTGTGTGTGTGTACGTACGTTCCGGCATACTTTGATTTCCCCTCACGTCTCGGCCAACACAAAAAATCCCACATTTTATTTGAAATTCGTAGTCGAAATATGAAGCCCGAAATGCAAATCTCGTATGGAATGCAATACAACCAAGGTGTTCATGGTGTTGTCGTGGCCTCTGTCGGATTGTTGGGGCTGTGGGTAAACTACACCTTCTGCTTCCACATTAGATCCACATGCAGACTATGCCATTCATTCATCCAGGCGATAAGTAGAACATCATGCAGCATTCAAGATTAGAGGCTTTCTAAGGATTTTGGTTGGCGTACAAACGGAAAGAGCTCCCTTTTTTTTGGATTATTTGTTGGTAGGCGGCGTTGAAAAACGAAAATAAAGTCGAAGAAAAGTTTCACACAAAACATGTATGTATGTGCCACAAAGGGGCTACAATAAAACAGCACTTCATCCTCCCCTCCCCCCCTCACCAAAATGAAAGGGTTGCCTATAACATATGATAGACATTCGGAATTTATTAAAAAAAAATGAAGGTGAAGTTTTTTTTTGGATTTTAACAAATTTTATTCCTTATGGCAAGAGCAATAGCTACAACTTTCAGAGAGTAAATCAACATTTTAAATCGTTTTGTGAGTCATTAACCTGAGAAAATTACCATTTTTTTTTTTTTTTTTTTTTTTTTTTGGAAAAATTGCACCAAGGCTCCAAATCTTTGGGGGGGCCCCATAAAAAAGTGCATGAGTGGGAGACACGGGTCTTTTTTTTCGTGTTGCACTGTGTTATCAAAAACTATACCGAGTGGGAGTGCTCCAGACTTAGGTTACAAATGGCAGTTGAAAATAATTAAAAAAAAAAAAAAAAAATTGATTTTTTCTGGTTGCAGCTTTCCCAATTTTTATTCGTTTTTATAAATTTTGATTTTTGAAAGATGCATTTTTTACCAATCTATTTTGTCCATTCAAAACCAAGGAGGATTTTGTTGCAGAACAGTGTAATTTGACTAAAAACATAAGCATTATTAGGAAGTTATAACCGATAAATAAAAATAATTAGAAACCGTCTACACTTCTGTCAATGATGGTACGCCCTCACTCACATTTATAAGGGGTGTCGAGGGCCGTGTGATAGACAGAGTGTGAGACTACCACACAAGAAAACCAGTTTCATATCCTGGTATGATGTTATTATTTGAGCCATATAAAACTTCTTTAGGAAAATGATGATGGTCGTTGGTGTCCGCGAGTATTCTAAATTTATTTCGTTCACAGTTCAGTGATTCTAGAAGCCATCGCCTGTCTATTCAGGCATGGAATGTAATTAAAATACATGCTTTCGAATGTTGTCTTGTTGACGATGAAAAAAAATAACACCTCGGCCCATATTCGAGAAGTAAAAATCGGAAATGTCGTGGGAAATATGTTCTTGGGTTACAAATTCCGTCTTGTGGTCCCTTATGTTAGAATGTTTAGCCGAAATACGCGGCTTTCCAGGGACTCTTACCCCTCGTTGTCAAATGGTCGGTTGATCGGACAACACACTATTTGAGAAAATTCTTTTTTCAACCGTACTGCTCGTATGTGGAATATTCTTTCAGCAAGTGTGTTTCCGGCCACTTGTGACATTCTGAAAATCTTTCCTTCTTGTGATAATCTAATTTCCTCCCGTTAACACAATGCATTGGATTTCTAGGGGCATACACTGAGTGTTGGTCTTAAAAAAAAAGAACAAACACTGCTTAAAATGGCGCCATTTTTTTTTTTTTTTTTTTTTTTTTTTTTCCAATAAATCGGTTGCCATAAATATATTTATTGTAACGCTGCAGTTTCGCTTACAAGTCACTTTCTAAAAAAACAACAAAAATATAAGTCAATAATTTTATTATAATAACACGACTTATTGTTTTGTTTTATACTTTTTTTCTGTTCATAGAGTTTATTATTTATATTTTTTAAAATTTAAATGTTTTCTGTGTTTTTCTTGGTTGTTATTACATAAATACTTTTGTTTTAATATTAGTATTATATAAATTGTTCTAATTTGTTTTGTTTTAAATATTTTGCAGTAAAAGAATATGTTGCCTGAGAAGGGCAATCCAGAAAAAAACCAACACTACCAAATAACATTGGAGGTTTGTCAAATTCTAGAGTACACACCATCTAAAATTCAACCCTTCAACTTACTATTACACGGGGGTGTCATTGGGGGTAAGTACTTTATGTGTAAGAGAGATATTAAATAGAGGATAAGACAAAAATAAATAAACAATAACTTTTGCCGAGATTTGAACTCGAGTCTCCGGTACACATGAGATATGATGGCAGCAACCCAATTTTCCCTGCGGCTCAGGAATTGAATTGAATTAAATTTTGTGTTGTCACCGATTTCCAAAAATGTACCGCTTTTTAAAAGCAAAACATATTAAACCTAAGGTAGCCTAAAAGTGTATATTTGATCAGAAGGAAATAATTGTGAGCTTATCCTTTTTATTGTTCTTTTGGTCTTTAAAAAACGTCAATATATTTGGGATGATATGAATTATTTCCTAAAGTTATGTATTTTCTGTCAAATTTGGAATTTTAAAAGAAGAATAACTTTTGAGGTTAAACAAAAACACACAGAGATCGAGGAAATTGTCTTGTCCTATACAGTTTTTTAATTCTAATGAATTTACTGGCTCAACATTTTCAACATTATTCTAATGGAATAAATTTTTATTCCGACTAAGTAGAAAGTGGTGTGTCCTCATCACTATCGCTGTGCAAAGTACTGTTTTTTTTTTATATATAAAGATTGAAGCATATAGATTAGGCCTTACCTCAAAAAAAAGTTCGTCGTAGTTTCGAATATTTTTTCACCTCCCCATCACTCACCCATCATATCTCAGTTGCTACTACCCAAATATCACAAAATTAAAGCTTCCTCAACTTCAATAAACTTAATGACATCAAAAAAAAAATTGGCCTCTTTAACAAAAACATTGATGAAAATGACAGGGACGATTTTAGTCACAAACCCGTGACACCGACCACACACGCCAAAACTTGGAAGAACCATATATCATACTAGTAAGTTGTAATGCTCCTATGGCGCCCGTTGAAATATGGAAAAAAAATTTTGTTGAAAAAAAAAATGTATGTAAAAAAAAAAACATTTTTGTCGAAAAAAAAAATTTTGTTGAAAAAAAAAATGTTTGTGGAATAAAAAATATATGTTGAAAAAAATTTTTTTTGTTGAAAAAAAAATTTTTTCTTGAAAAAAAAAATTTTGTTGAAAAAAAAAAATTCTGTTGAAAAAAAAAATTTTGTTAAAAAAAAAAATTTGGAAAAAAAATTTTTGTAAAAAAAAAAATTTTTAAAAAAAAAAAATTGGGGAAAACACAATTTCTGTACAAAAAAAAAAATATTATTTTTTTTATTATTATTATTTATAGAAAATTATAGAATGACTATTTAAATTCCTATGTACTGCGTGACAGAGTCAGTGAATCAGTGTCGAGGGTAAATATATATTAAAAGCGCCCCGGTAGGCGAGTTGGTAGCGTGCTTGCCTATCAGCGTGGGGGTTGTGGGTTCGATTCCCACCAGAGGCTTTGGTCTGTCGCTGCAAAAATCAAGCCAAATAGTCTTTGTCACTCGGTTTATCCTTGGACCCTAAATTAGAATATAAATTTAATTTGTATTGTAATTAAATAAAATAAAATAAAAAAAAAATATATATTAAGATCCTATTAGCGGTACGATCATCGTCTGGTTTCTGAGCCGGGCCGGGTCTTTTTCAATAAATACTGAACCGATTTTAATGAAATTAAAAGTGGTTCTCCACTTTAAAAAAATATGTCAATCGGGTTGTCCAATGAAAACCGATCCTGAGCGACTCTACGTCCGAGGAGAAAGGGAGAGAGAGAGAGCGCGTGAGAAGATATTTTGTATATTTTTTATAAAAGTTACTATGTTATTCTTCCATTTCTCACTTTCTATGAGTATACTGTCGGAAAAGATTAATTTGCAGTGAGTGAATTGAATTCCTTTGTGAGTGTTGGTCAAACCTAGCTCATGAGAGAGATAATTTTTTTCCGGAAATCTTTGGTGTAAATATTTCCAACATTCTGACAAATGTAAAATTGTAGGAATTCCCTCCGATGAACCCTTTGCAATCCAAGTACCATAATCAGTTTTTTTTTTGGTTATTTTGGCAAAACACTAGAAGAAGAAGAACAGAAATCAAACGTAACTATATCGCCAAACTCACAAATACATCCGCACGGACATTATGAATGCATCTGCAGTCGGCTGCCGTCTCTTTGGATAAACATTCCCGGACTAATCTCATATGCCAAACAGACGGATTCTTTACACAATGGACGTCTTGTGTTATCCCTGCTCTTGGCCATTAGGAAAGAAATATAAAACGGAGTTACACTTTTAACATCGTTCCATTGTGTGGGGGCTTCTCTTGAAGGCTGGGTGAACTTGGAATACTCCGTATGATGAAAGGATACAACGGGGTGTGGGGGCCAATGGCCATAAGAGTGGGCGAGAGAGAAAGAACTTGAACTTCAAGTCAATAGTTTCTGTTTTCTTTTCGCACAATAATCTTTTGTCAATTGTTACAAATTCTAACACAAATGTGGAGTTGTTCGTTGTTGTTTTTTGTCTTCTTCTTTTCGTTTGTATTATTTGTTCAAGGATTTTCATTTCTATTTCGTCTATTTCGTTGGCCTTACAAATGTTAAGTGGTTCTTTGATATGGCTTAAAGTGCTTAACAAGAATACGAGGGGGGGGGGAGCTGAAGAAAAGTAGAAAACAAAATGTATAACATTTCACTTTGAGGGGTTTCCTTCTCTCTCTCTCTCTCTGTCTCTCTCTCTTCCTCATTCATCCTTTCGTTTGTTATTGTTGTATTTACAGTCAACAACCAATCAATTATGACCGATGGACAAATTCAAATAATTCACTGGACACATTGACATTGAAATGGGTTCCTTTGTTGTTATGCCGCAAATGTGTGATTTTGAAGAGGTGAATTGCGAGATAATTTGCACCACAACGTGTCTCTAAATCATAGAGCGTTGGTGTAACGCCTGTCTAGAGGTTGGGAGGTATGTGCAAACACACAAGAACACACTCTGGCGGCTTTAATGAGCTAAATTGTCTAATTTTTTTTAAAGAAGCATCCACATGGGTTCCTTGAAAGAATTACTGCTGGGCCGCTTCCCCTTTGTGACCATCGATTCACGATTTATCTTCATTGTGACGATTTTCTTTGTTTATTAATTTTTTTTTTAATAATAAAAAATATATACTCGTACATAGGGCCATTGAGAGAAACTATAGAAGGACTTTTCTATTGTGAAGATTACACAGTGCAACACCAAAAAAGTTTAACTAAGTGATAAAAGACAACAAAAAATGACCAGTGTGTCCCAGTTTTGACCAAAGTCATGTGTTGTTTTTATAGGCCCCCAAAGATTTGTCATTTTTGCAAAAAAAAGTGAAATTTTTGTCAGGCTCATTAGAGTTTTGATTTACACTGTGAGGCGAAGTTGTAGCTGGGTGTTTCCAAAGTAACGGTCGTTACCGATTTTCGGTGATTTTTGAAATAAAATTCCAACCTAAGAATATATGTCAGGAGGATTGCTTAATTTTGGACCTTCGAAAGTTCAAGCATCGGTAGCAGCCAAAAGAATTCATAAAAAATCTAATTTCAATACTATTTTTGACCATTAAAAAAGTAACGGTCGTTACTTTATAAATGTGCTGTTTTCAAATTTCGGAAACAAATATCATGTATTGTAAAATTTTGCACAGGATGTGTCAAGTAAAAAATCTCATTAAATTCTTTGTAATGTTTTCTTTAAGTAATAGGTTTATTTTCAAATCAAAGAAAATTAGTTCCCAAAAAAAATGTTTTTAAAAAGTAACGGTCGTTACAATATAAAAAAATATACGATTTTTGTGTTTGAATTCATTTATTGTGGGTAACAAAAAAAAAAACATATATTTTTGTTAGTATAAAGAAAATTTAAGTTCATCCTTCGGAAAATGACAGATACATTTGTTTTGTGTAATATTAGCGGAAAAATACATAACAAATAATAATTTTATTTTTGAGCTGTAAGGGGTCATTTTTTTGGAATTACCCAGCTCTTATCATAAAGAACAAAAAGTGTGAACATTTAAATTCAAGGTCAAATTTAAAAGAATTCGATTTTAACCTGTTTTCCCCTGTTCAGGTCCATAGTTAGCAAACCGTTCAAAATTCAAGAAAACAAACAACAACAAAAATGTAGCTAAGATCTCAATGATTATCAATTCACATTGGCTTTCTAAAATAGAATTTGCCAATTTTTGGAGCGTATGAGTAATATTCGAGGAAACAATCAACTACAAAAATGTACCTTTGATCTCGATCAACAACTTTCTAGAACATATAAACTTCCTAGGAATGATTGTTAAAAGTGTATCAATTCACATTTGCTTTCTAGACTCGCCTTAACCCAATTTTTGGAGCGTATGAGTAATATTAATCATACGTACAAGTGGTTAACTAAATTGAATTGATGTAATTTACAAGTGGATATGAATTTGGCTAAGCACGCAATAAAAGTATATTCTGGGTATGTGCGAGTTCAAAAAAATTGTCTCAATATCGCTGCTCTTGAACAATATCAGGTCAAATATCCGCAAATCATTCTCCATACGACAATTTTCAACCGCAAGTCGTCCTCCCAAAATAAATACGATCTTCAAATTGGTTTGAGTCTCCCACTATTCTTTCTAAACCACAAATGTTAATACAGCCAGCCAGCATTTTATTGCTTATCATTGCAGTACAATGAATGACATTTCCATTTCGGTTATTTCTTTGTCCATCCGAAATGTTTGAATATTTAAGTACTTAAACACCAAATACTTTCGGTTGCCATACCTTAATAAAGTACTGTAAATTTAATGAGTCCCACAAACTCCCACCACCGCCCAGTTGCCATCTAAGCAACCGGCAACGATCGCCGAACTCCATGGCCGGCCTCTATGAAATAAACTTTTTATTATTTGCACTTGGTTAGCATTTGTTCTAAGGTCTATACAATGCCGAACAATACAGAACAACAAGCACAATAACAAAACGTCTGACATTCATTGTAACGGTTGGGGGGCGATGGGGTATGTTGTATGCTCGGGGTATGTGAGTATATTCGGTTAACTGAAATGCAAAAAGTTCGTCGTTTATGAATATTTAATAATATTAATGTTGATTTTCTTGTTTGTGCCCAGTGGTAACCATCACCTCAAAGGTCATGGTCCGCATTTGAGAAATAAACGTTGAAGAGCATTTAAAAAAAAAAAACAGAAATCCCCCGTCATTGTGTAAACTAATCCGCCTCAAGGATGTTTACGGGCGTACGGGTGGAGAACTAACATCAAATACTGCATAGGGTGGGTGTGTGTGTTTGTGTGTGTACAGGTGGAAGCGGATTAAAAATCCACTGCGTCGTGCTGGATATTCCAATTAGTGGTAAAGCGATTAGTTTTTCCGGTGTATTACAGATAAGCTTTCAGATTTGTTTGGTAAGAATTATTTCCTCATATTCCTAATCTATGAGCAGCTTTGTAAATTCAATTGACTGAACAGTTTTCTAATTCCTAATGTCGTGCTCTGTAAGTGTCCCGATGGTCTACCTCTGTCTGAAATGCATGGTCGCATGGTGGTAGGCCCATAACTCTCTTCAATACTCTCAATAAATCCTATTATCTGGTGGCTACTTAACTCCATTGGTTAGGCTTTTCGATAGATTGGGTGGGCCTAGTTGTGGAAATATGTGATATTTGAGATTTTAAGGACAAATAAACCTCCAGGGCATTTTTTTTTAACTGACGAAATGTATGTTGACATCGACGTAGGTGATAGCCTCAAACTCCAGCGCCGACTGGAATGAATGCAAATGATGCTGCTGTAAAAACCTTCGACGAGGAGCTGGCGAGATCACGCCTTGGGGAATGACTCGGATTTTTCTGGAAACGAACTGATCTACATCTTCTTTCAAAAACAAATGCGCAATAATAGACGGAAGGAATAGGGAATGGAAAACGATAGACGGAATACTAGGAAGGAAGGAAGGAAGGAAGGAAGGAAGGAAGGAAGGACGGAAGGAAGGAAGGAAGGAAGGAAGGAAGGAAGGAAGGAAGGAAGGAAGGAAGGAAGGAAGGAAGGAAGGAAGGAAGGAAGGAAGGAAGGAAGGAAGGAAGGAAGGAAGGAAGGAAGGAAGGAAGGAAGGAAGGAAGGAAGGAAGGAAGGAAGGAAGGAAGGAAGGAAGGAAGGAAGGAAGGAAGGAAGGAAGGAAGGAAGGAAGGAAGGAAGGAAGGAAGGAAGGAAGGAAGGAAGGAAGGAAGGAAGGAAGGAAGGAAGGAAGGAAGGAAGGAAGGAAGGAAGGAAGGAAGGAAGGAAGGAAGGAAGGAAGGAAGGAAGGAAGGACGGAAGGAAGGACGGAAGGAAGGACGGAAGGAAGGACGGAAGGAAGGACGGAAGGACGGAAGGAAGGACGGAAGGAAGGACGGAAGGAAGGACGAAAGGAAGGACGGAAGGAAGGACGGAAGGAAGGACGGAAGGAAGGACGGAAGGAAGGACGGAAGGAAGGACGGAAGGAAGGACGGAAGGAAGGACGGAAGGAAGGACGGAAGGAAGGACGGAAGGAAGGACGGAATGAAGGACTGAATGAAGGAAGGACTGAAGGACTGAATGAAGGAAGGACTGAAGGAAGGAAGGACTGAAGGAAGGAAGGACTGAAGGAAGGAAGGACTGAAGGAAGGAAGGACTGAAGGAAGGAAGGACTGAAGGAAGGAAGGACTGAAGGAAGGAAGGACTGAAGGAAGGAAGGACTGAAGGAAGGAAGGACTGAAGGAAGGAAGGACTGAAGGAAGGAAGGACTGAAGGAAGGAAGGACTGAAGGAAGGAAGGACTGAAGGAAGGAAGGACTGAAGGAAGGAAGGACTGAAGGAAGGAAGGACTGAAGGAAGGAAGGACTGAAGGAAGGAAGGACTGAAGGAAGGAAGGACTGAAGGAAGGAAGGACTGAAGGAAGGAAGGACTGAAGGAAGGAAGGAAGGAAGGAAGGAAGGGAGATGCGGTCGAACGGACAGACGAACGGACAACAGTCTCTCCACAACAAGATGATACTATCGCAGTGGTTTATTTTAAACCGCAGCTACCACAAAGGTTTCCTACGTACCTGCTAATTAATCACTCACAGTACGTAGTCCATGAAATTGACCCACTTATGCCCAACGGACCGGAAAGTAGGCAGAAATATGTTCTCTGACATTTGAGCTGTCATCACATATCTGGATTCTGTCCTCCTAAACATCAGATTTGGACTGAACTGTCGCAGTTTTCTGAACGATATCGCAGATCTTGCAAAAGATCACTCAGCAGTTCATCATATACTTTACATGGATGACTGACCCCTGGCACATACCAAGAAAATTTAGAGAGAGACTCGTCATTGCCTTGCAGATTGTGGCTAAATCTCTAGAAACGCCTTGGTGATGGAGTCGATGGAGAATCAGACAATAGGTTTGGGTTTATTGAGTTTGTAATCAAACCAGACAGATGTGGCCCCGCTTAGATGACAAACGTTTGCACACCAGTCGGGTTGTGTCGGGGCACTGATTGGAAAGCCTGCAATGAGACTGAAGGTTGCGAGTAGCGGCTACTGCAGAAGCGGTGTTGATCCCTAAAACACATACCCTGCTTGTCCCCTTCCATGGCAAGTAGATGGAAAAAATCTGACCGACTCAGAAGCTTCTTGGAGGAGTTCAAGAGAGTTCAGCGGAAGGACTAGGGATATTTTTCGTTCTAAGTAAATCTGGATCTAATATGCTATAAGTTTTGAAGTCTTCTGTTCACCAGATCAGACTTCTTTTTCACTTGTTTCAGATTGTTATCCCATGCAAATGCAGTTTTACTCACTAAGAACTTTCACATTGTAAAGAAGCTTTCAACTTTTGCTTAACTGTAATTAAAATTAAAACAAATGTGTTTTTTTTTTTCACTATGACCGCATGCATTTGCACTTGGTCTCCATATCCTAGTTAGTAGTTGCGGGACATAAATCCCAAGTGCGCTTGACCGAAATTACAACAACTATTTCTAAAACCTGAGGTCAATGGTATGTGCTGTAAGTTTCTGCTGGTGCGCATACGGCTACAATTTCCCATTTTCGTTTAACGTCGAAAACTTTTTGCAATATTTTCTACTTAAACTTTTATCTCCGCCCTGTCGCATAAACACAATCTATAAAACGAAGATGTTTGTTGGCTTATGCGAGTACACAACGCTACAGCATTGCTAAAGGTGTTGCAAGTTCACTTTGCCATTTGTAAGGATGTCAAGGAAATGGACAAATACTTTGGCCACTAGAAACGAAATTAAAGGCATTTCAAAAATGTCATAGAATTAGAATTATTTTACTGAGAATCACATAAAAATTATTTTTTTGAATTACTTAAGGTCGGGGCCGAAACTTGTTGGACCAAGTCATTCAGACTTGAAATATGTGGAATTTTATTCCACAAATGAAATATAGGGCACTCCACGAATAAGCATCGCTTGCCCTGGCCTTCCTGCCATCAGTTTAGCATTTCATTTCGACAGCCATGGAATGTGTCTGTGCTCACCTCTATGTGTGTGTGTGTGTTTGAGTGGTACACCAGGATGCCCATTTGAACTTTAACACACATTTCGCCTTTTGTTTCCGTTTCCGTCCCACAACAACAACAAAAAAGAGAAGGTAAACAAATGCGTACCGAGACGATGGCAACATGTATCCTTTGCATTCAATGCTAATCGTAAGTTGCCACAACAACGGCAGCAGCTGCATTGAAACCGAATCGAGCAGCAACGAAATACTCTCAGGGGCATTCACAATTAAAATATTATACTTCACCGCACTTTATGCAGATACGAGAAATGTTTAATTAAATAAAGTCCTTTCATGGCTGTTGCGGTTAAACGCAAGGATTCGTTTAAACCTTCATGGCTACTTTTTCAAACGGATGCAGACTACCTTGTGCGAGTGCTACTGATAAATGCAATTGCAACGATTCTAGGGGTAGGTCAAACTTACCTTTTTTTTTTTATTCATTTTTCAACAAAATCAAAAAAAAAAGAAGAACGAAATTGGAAAATCATTGTAAAGGGGTGAAGTGGTTGAGTCAGTCTGCATACGCAGGTGGTTTGTACAGTTACAGAATTGAAATCATCTTAATGGAGTTTAACATTCTTCACAGCTCAATACAATTGATTCCAGCCTCTCTAAGGCTCAAACTGAGAAGCCATAACGAAACGGATGCTCATGTGCCTTGAATTGCCGAGCCAATTAGGGCCAACGAACAACGAGAGGTTATTGTAGAAGATATGCATGAGGCTGGTGCGATGATTAGTCGATGTTCCAGGACTAAATCGAACACTCGCTGGTAACGGCAGCAACATTCTGGTCAGTGCGCATCACATCAGTGACAACGACGACCGTGCGAGTTGTCCAATAGCAATTCAGTCTCACGTATTTTTTGCACAAACTGTCGCATAAAACGTACCTTGGTTCAAGTCTCCAACACTTGAAGTCATCCTAACAGAAAAGAGATTGTTATAATCGTTAAAAAAATCTACATGGATTTCTTTTCGACTCTTCAAAAGACACCAATTGCATCTTGCTCTCCTTTCCCGACTATGATGATATCGTCCGCATATCTGAGCTGGAACCCTAGTACAGAACACTTGTAATGGGGAATGCTTTCAATTTATGTTGAGTTTTTACCTCACAGTCATACAAGTATTGTTTGGGATCTCATACGCCGCCATGGTTCTTGTTCAACATCTGACTCATCGTCACCGATCCCCTTTCGATTATGGAAAAAGCAAACACTTACATCTCGCTCTATCTTTCCGACGACTTCAATGTCAACCGCATATGTGAGGATTATTCACTGTACCTGTTTTATTAACTTCCTCTTGTATGGATACGGGGAATGGATATGAATGGTCGCTTCCGATTCTTAGTGAGGATCTTCTGTCACTCATAGTCATTCGCCACAAAAATACCAAAAAAATACCCCCCCCCCCCCTCAAAAAAAAATAATGCCCCAAATGAAGATTTCTCCAAAATATATGAAAAATCCCCACAAAATAAATGAAAAATCCCCCCAAAAGCCCAATATGAAAATTTCACCAAAAATTCTGAAAAATGCCCCAAACAACTTATGAAAAAATTTAAAAAAAAAACAGTCCGCGTTGGCGCGCGTTTTATGAGTCACTTTTGTTTTGACAATATCCCCCAAAAAAATCCCAAACAATTCTAATACAGTCTATATAGTCTTATGCTGTATGAAAAATACACCAAACGAAAAAAATTAAGAATTCGCCAAAATAAATGGAAAATATGAAAACGCCCAATATGAAAATTTTACCAATAATTCTGAAAAATCCCCAAAACAATTTATGAAAAATTACCCAATGCAAAATCCCCCAAATATTATGAAAAATCTCCCAAAAATACAACAATAGATTTTCGTAATTTGGATAAAGTGTATTTTTTAACCAAAAAAAAAAAGAAGAGTGGCCCATATTTGGGGTAATTTTTCACCCCAACTTTTTTTTTATTTTGTTGAAAAGTTAATAAAAAAAACGTAAGTTTGAACTACTCCTAGAATCGTTGCAAATGTAAAAAAAAACCAAGGAAAAATGAAAAACATCCCCAAACAAAAGTAAAAAATTCATATATCGTCCGAGTCCGATATGTGATGTACATTTGTTTCCAAAAAAAAATTGAAGAATTTTTCATTGTTAAATTTTTGGGACATTTTCTATATGGAACGGAAAATACTACCTACAAATTATGAAAAACTCCCCAATTTCTATCATTGAAAAAAATCCCCCATTTTTCTATGAGATTTTTTTTTGGGTCATTTTTCATAGAGCCAAAAAATTAATCGATTACGATATTTGGGTTTTAATGTTTCGCGGTATATTTTCGGTATGATCTTGTAGACGATGGATAAAAGGTTTATCCGCGATAATTGATGCGGTTGTTCTAATCATCACGAATGGATATGATCTTCCTGATCTCTGAATCGTCTCCTCCGGTCTTATATAGTCGGTATCTCGTCGGTAACTAAGGCCAGATAATTGATGATGTGACCAAAGTTGTCCACACCATTCGGCATGGTGTATAAACTGGGGCCGA